>APFE031050554.1:66403-121959 GCA_000404065.3 Pinus taeda
AAGCGTTGAGGACAACACTTTTTTGAAGGAGAGGGGCATGTTAGGTCCCTATAATACTAGTGATGCCCCCATTAATATTGTAATTGTATCCGTTACTAATATTGTTGTGCCCCTATTGTCCCCATATTGTTATTACTGTGCCCCATAGAATCCCTCTATTGTTATTTTTGTGCCTTTATATTATTATTGTTAGGTCAACTTGGTTTTATTGTGACCCCTTAGACTCCTATATATAGAAAGGAGGTTTTGTCATTTGAATCATCCAAGAATTGTTCATTTATGTAATGTAAATGAGGTTTCCCCCTCAAAGAGGGTGAATTCTAAGGCGTTGATCTATCTTTTCTATCTTTTTGTGAGCTAGTTTCATAACATGTGACACCTGCCCTAAAGTATTTACCGCTCCATAAACATCAGTATCACATAGATCTATGGATTTATGGGCTATCTTGGGACATGTCAATCCCCTTGGGGGCTAGAAAAACCTAATAGTGTTGTTGAGCTAATAATCCCTAATATAAATGAGTTAACTTGTTTATAGGGCCTAATCTAGTTAGACATTTGAAAGTGTTTTGTGTGAAGTATTCTTGTGCCCTTAGCATTAGGTGTGGTCAACTATGATGTTTTAATGGTTATTGTCCCTAATGATTATTGATCTCACTTGATCTTGAGAGGTTTCTGTGAAGTGGTGTTACCATAGCATAAAATACCCCTTCAGAGATGGGCTTGATCCCAACAACACTCAAGAGGTCATTGTACACTGTTTAGAGAGCAGTTATGACATTCATCATGTAGTGTGGCCCCTGTTAGCACTCCTAAGTTTCCCAAGGCTGAGAAAGGAAACCAAAGACTTAACCTCAAACCAACTTTGGACTTGGAAGCTTGCCCTACCAAACCAGAGAGGGCTCTCTCTAAAAAAACCTCATGGCCAATGGAAGTGACTGGATAATATGAGGATTTTAGGCTAGGTATTAGTGCAGTAGGGTTTGATTAGGGTTTACTGGATAAATAGCAATAAGTCTTAGAACTAGGTTAAGTAATCCTAAAGGTCAGTTGAATACATAATATGGGGAAAGGTAGGTGCAATCAGTGACTCAAAATGGTTTTTCATTGTAGTGTGGTGAGGAATATATAGTAGGAATTAAGTGAGAAAAGGCATGAATTCACTTGTCTAGAAGAGAAACACTTAAATCCTTATCTTAAACAAAAATAGGGCATTAAATAATGATTTATGTTTCAAATCTTAAAATATAAAGCATAAGGAGAAATATAGTTGGATTCTAAAAAGATCTAATTGTCAAATATATAAGTAAATATAGGAAAAATAAAGCCACTAACCACAACACAAGAATCCCATATAAATAGTTGCAACTGTCTATTATATTTATGCAATAGTCAAGTACATTAGTTCCAAGTATGAGATACAAGTATCCACCCTCTCTTTGGCTTGATTCATCCTACATATAGATGAAAAATAACTTTCCCTCTCTAAGGGGTCAAATCCATCTTCCTAGGAACTTCTGTCATGATTCGCTCTAACCATTACCAAATATTGGGGAAGTTAGAAACCAATTCCCTTTTTACACTAACTGAATGAGTTTGTTTCTCCAAGAATTTATTTTAATATTCTTTACAATTTAACCCCTAACAAACTCAATTACATTAGATGAAATCAAGAAGTAACCTATCACATCAATCTAGTTTGACCTTTGACCATTATAAGCAGCGAAACAGTCAAACTCACAAAATCACAGTAAATTAGCAAAACTGCAACAAAAGTTTGGAGAGTGTTTTGGAGGCCTTCCCAGATGATTTTTTGGTTGCAAAATGTATGGTTAGAAATGTGATGATGTCTACTACACCATGGAGTCATCAAGCACTACAAATACATACTCCAAACCCCTTGAAAATGTCCTTGAAGTCAAATTGTCCCAAAAGCGCAGTGAGTGGCCTAAAATAGTGGTAGAAAGGTAAAAAAATAGGCACTATTTTGTATATTTATGAAAATATACGAATCTCCTAGCTTCCCCAGGTATTTTTCTAACATCCTTGTTGTTATCACTTAAGAAATGATTTCTAAATTCTAAACATCAGTTTGATTTCAAAAGCTTGGTGTTAGTCTTAGTCCGGTCTTTCCATGGTTGTTTTATAGTCTAAGATTTTGAATAGAGTCTTGTTGGTATGGTCAAGTAGGGTCAATAATCTGCTCTTACCTATCACTGGTCCCTCGTCACACACATAAGTTCCATATGTCAATCTTGTTTCAAAGTTCTTATGCGCTATGAAACTGTCTAGGAGTTTTCATAGCGCAAAACCCAATCTAGGTGTTTTCATAGCGCAAAACCAAAAATTTGCATTGGCTGCGCTACAAAACCGGGAATTCATGCAGATCCATAGAAAATATCATCTAGCTGTCAAATCTATCAAAATTCATTATTTTTACATCATCAGTTTTCAGCCCATACACTTTGTCTATCACATTCAACCACTTATTCTCATCATTAGGGTCGTTAAGAGTCTTGGTACGCTTAGGTTGCAAGTTTAAAAAAGGAGCCAAGTATTCACAGTCATGATTATGTTTGGTTTCATGCATGAGGAGAAAATTGACAGGCGTTCAATTAGAATTCTTTGAAGATCAAGCAAGGCAATTTTCCTTATCCATTTCAAGCGAGGCAGTGCTCGAGATTAATATGGTGCAAGCTTCTATAATATTCACTTTGTAGGAATTCCATGGAGGGGTCTACAGAAAGGAAAGATCATAGGCCAGTTAGGTGTCTGAGGAATGAACCTAAAGGCTTGGATATTATCCTAAAGAAAAATGAATTTGAACGAGCCTTCAAATAGGTTGGATGTTGGACGTTTTGTGAGAAACATGAAGGAGGCCATATGCAAGTTACAAGGGAATTTGCTTTAAATTTCATAGGATTGAATTCGAAAGTTGGGGCGCTCGAATTACCAATATCTCCAGAGGTTATATCTGTAGTCACTGAAATTCCAAGGCGACAAGAGAAGTGGTTTAAAAATTTCAAGTTTGATATGACTCCATGCAAGGAATTTTTGAAGCCAGAGTTCATTGATTCAAACTTAAACAAGTCAGTGCCCAAGAGTTTTGTCAAAGATTCATATGCCAATTTACTTACCTACATACAGAGATACTTCACCTGTGAGGGGAGGTATCATAAGGTGTATTCTTATCACTTCAAGCTTCTGAGTCATTTCACTAGAAATATATCTCTTGATTTGCCTTTCTATTTGCTTCGTAGCCTAGGCAAAATGTGTGACAAGGTTCAATTGAAGAAGGAAGCCTGTGAGACCTCGTTGTTTCATCACAGCTTAGTCAAGTTGATTGTTTTGCATGAGCTCCAAAAAATAGATAGGGAGTGGTCCATGTTCGTGTCTATGTCTGGCTTCAAGAATGAATCTAGCCTCAACCCTCAGGCTACGAAGATTTCTCCATCATCAGTTAGTCATAGTACAAAAACGAGATCAAGGAGATTCGTGAAATTGAAAGCTAGGAAATAGGTAAAGGAGCCCACAAGACCATTAGTAATCCAAGACACACCCCAACAGTCACAAAAAGGGAAATCTCAGATCAAAAAGGCGGTATAAGAGAAATCTATGGGTGAAACGGTCCAGAGAAGAGTAACCAGGTGCCAGTTAGCTAAAGAAAAAGGAAAGACAGTGGTTACTGAGGGAAGCCTGGTTTCAAAAGGAAGTCTGAATGATTTGCTTCAAGCTATTGACATTGAAGGATCTCCTCTGGTTCGAGCAGACTTAATAGAAACATGTAAAGACAGAACCAAAAAGGCCAAAACTTCTAAAAAAACTCAAATTTGATGATCAAGTTTCTAAATTTGTTTTTAAGCCAAGAAGACTTGTGACAAGGTGTTCAAAAGAGATACAAGAGGCACCGCCAGAAGCAAGTGAAATAGGGGAGGTAACAAAATCTTATTAAGGACCTATGAATGCATCAGAAACATCATCACAACTGCATAAAAATGACAGAGGTAAGGCAGTCATCTCTCAACAAGAGGAATATAGTGTTGAAGAGTTGAAGAGAAAATTGAATTTGGCAAATCTTGAAATTGCCAAACTGAGGAAAATCTCAAGGAAACATGCAATAAAGGAAGCTTATTTAAATAAAATGTAGGCTCTGTGGGAAGATAAAATGATTTCAATTCCTGAAGTGGTAAATTGTCATGCTCAATACTACACCTGGACAACCCCTACAATTAAAGAAGCAAGATACATTAGAAAGGTCAATGCAAAACTGAGAGCTGGAATCAGAGTTATGAAGAGGCAAATTGAAGATTTGAAGACACAACTAAGCCAGCATGAAGGACATTCTTAGCTAAGAGTAATCACATAGCAAGTAAGGCTAAGTCCTAAATTTTGATAGATTACCTTTTGAAGTTTACCTTAAAAGAATGGTGTCTATGTTTTCAGTTTTGAACAACTTCAAGGCAGATGAAAAAGCCATTTCAAGGAAAAGAAAGATCAACAGAGTTAAATTTTGGCCTCAAACTGTGTTTTTAAAATTACACAACAGTTTTGTAGCGCGCTACGAAACTGCTATAGGTGATGCCTAATGCACAACAGTTTCGTAGCGCGCTAGGAAACTGCTGTAGTTGCATATTATGATTTAGTGGACCAATTTTGAGAGACAAAATGAAATCTTTTTGAAGAGGAGTCTCTGAAAAAGATCATTTACAAAGTGTAAACATTCAGCAAGGGCAAAACAAGTAGAGGAAGGACATTTTTGAACTCTAAAGCTATATATTATAAAAATGGTCATTATTTCATAGCTAGTATTGTTCATGATGCTTCAGGCAGCGTTAAAGAAGTTTGGTTTTAACATGTGTATATGGGAAAGGTCTATAGGGTCTACAGTGTATGGAAAACAGGAGAATCCAATGCATTTTATGTAATGAAGAAGAACAATAGGGATAATTGAATTCAAATATCCCAATGGAGACCAAAGACAGAAAAACAGGAGAAGTTTCCTAATTTCCAGGAACAGTAAAGGGATGAGGCATCAAGGGCCGTCAAGGAGTTTCAAACCACCACCAAAGCTAAAATGAAAAATTCCATGTGTCAGAGGACGAGTTTGGATTGTAACCAATGCTACTACCAACATGATAAGGAGTTATATTCCTAATTGTCTTAGGTCTCTAAAAATTCCAATCAACAATTAGTTACATTTAATAGTTAGTTTTAATTAGCAATAGGTGTCATAGTAGGAAGAATTCGAATTCCCCTCATGTTGGAGGAGGAATCTCAGTTATGTAAAGAACTCTACATATAGGAGAAAATCAAATGTACCAGGGGTTGAAAATTTTCAGAGAAACTCCCATATTGTGCTTTGTGTAAGACTCTGTTTTTAGTAATACAGTATTTGGCTTTGCTTCTCAGGAATCAGAAGGAATTCAATGTTCAGAATGTATTGTATTGTCCTCTTCTCAGTATTTACAGTGGTATGAATGTGTGATTACTTAGAAATCACTGATTGTTCTCTAACTTCCTTCATACATTTATAAACTGTGTTATCCTATATGTTTCTGATATATTCTCCATGTGTTGAATTCTAGATGCCCTGACTTCTATGTAAAGCTAACATTACTATCATACTGAAGCATATTTGACTCCATAAGCCCAATGAATATTTTCTAATTGTGTTTCAACCATTTACACTTGTTCATTTGTTTCGTATAGTTAGCCATCTTATTCATTATCAAAATCTTTAATCTTGTGAGAGAGCCCTCTCAGGTTGGGGAGGCTAAGCCTCAGCCAAAAGCAGGTTTGAAAGAGTTACACAAGGTCTCCCTAATCAGCAGCCTATTAGGGCTAGGTTTTGTGATAACACCTGCATCATTAGACATATCCACGGGCCTAAAATTGTGCATTTAGACCTCCTGGGAAAAAGCACAACAAGTACTCACTATGTTTCTGTACACTAGTTTTACTTGTGTGACAGAAAACTTCAAGAATTTCAAAAAATTTCAAAAAATTGTTTCCTTTCCTTATTTATGTCATGACTTCAAACAACTAAGGATGAATCAGCCAAGAGATCAAGGCTATCCCTCTTTGTGAGTCTCCTCTTCATTATTGTCATCCTTTCTTTGTAAACCATGTTCCTAGCATAATAATGTCTTGCCATATTTCTTTGCATGGTGTATCCCTATTTTCTTTTTCAAAAGCTTCTCTACGTGATCATTCACTTTTTCAAGCAAATATTTCTGGTTCTCTTCAATTTTAGCCATTAATGACTCACTTGAGGTGTTTATGGTTTGATGAGGAGAAGGATTTTCTACTTTTTGTCCTTGCTTGACCATGGCTCTAGTTGTAGGCCTGCTAGGTTGTACTTGTGTGTCTTCATCCTATTGTTCTACATAAATGACAACCTTACCTTTATCCTTCATTGTTTTTGTTGGAGAATATTCTTGTGCTTTGGTTTGTTTCCCTAGGGTTTGTTTTAGTTGCTTTTTCTCTTGCTATAAGAAAGCTACCATGTAGTTTCCTTGAGCTAGGTCAGGCTGCAATTGTTTTATTTGAGCATCCTTCTTCCTAATTATGTCATCTGCTGCCTCCTTATCTCCATGATATTCTGCTAGGTCGTCCATCTCAAAATCATGTCCTTGTTCTTCACTATGAAAAGGTAAATCATGTCTATCTTTTGATGTCTCGTCTCTCATGGTCCCAACCTAAAAATCTTCTTCACCTACAACCTCCATAGGCAATATTTTTGCTTGAGACCTAGTTCTAGGTTTAGGTCTAGAAATCTCTTCTATTTCAGGGGAAAAAACTAGCCTCTTACCTTTGATATATGTATTTGAAATCTCTTGGATTTGTTTTTGTGACTAATGGCTTGCTTGATGACCCAACCTCTTGTGACCTAGATGATGTTAAGGGAGTGTTTTGACTCTTTGGCTGACTTGAGGCAAGTAGACGAGCAACTGTCTCCAAGAAAGTATCCCATGGCATGTTGTTTAGTGCTAGCTAGTGGAGGACTATTAGATTTACTAATGCATGATGAAAAATAATAGTTGAATGATATCTTCCCTTTGACTGCACCTTTTCTTTCATTTTTACCGAACTTCTAAACAAGTAGTAAGGTAGGTTTAAGGATTTATGGGAAGTGAAATGCATCAACAACCTGATATGATACTGATACAACCTACTGAACCTACCCTCAAAAGTGAAGTACTTCATGATATTCTTCATCAAGGGGGTGTACTTGTCCAAAAACTACCTACTAGGAGATATATGAGAAGGAGAGTCCTTGCACTGATATTTCAAGAAAATTTTAGAGTGCTCAAGGTCTAAATCCATCCCCTTGAACCAAATATCACCTTCGTTATGGATAGTGGTTGCTGAAGCTATAATATCTGCCAATACCAGAAAGGTCACCCATGCTATAGTGACATGATCTCTCTTGAAACTGATGGCAAATAAACTTGTTAAATCTTGATGATATCCCACTTCCTGTACTTTCTTACAAAACCCTAGGCAGTCTTCCTGCTCAAATGACCTCCTTATGAAATCTGATCAATTGAACTCATGCATATGAATGGGATCATATCTTGATATCTCTCCTCTAAATTTCCTCTTTTCATTGGTCTCTGCCATATTTGACTTTGCTTTTGACAAGAAACCCTATTTTAACACAAGAATGGGTAAGGGGATTTAAACTGGAAAACAGGGGTGAAAGCACAACAATTGATGGAACTAGCAATTGTTGATAAAATTTGAACTTCCGATGGCTATGGAAAGTCTGACAATCACATATAAGAGCTCTTGAAAGCTTTGAAGGATAGAATGAAGTTTCAAATTGCTTTGATTTCTCCTTTATAACTAAAAAAAACTCAATTTTGGCTTTATGAAAACATGACATCATGTGTATTTTTGAGAAAATTACTATTGACTGATTTTATATGCAACATAATTCTTTAAAAAGGAAATGTAACCTTGTTTAACTTTATTCCCTAATTTTCTAACTCCCATGATGGTGACCAAAATGATGACATGACTCCCTTGTTTGCTTCGATGACAATCAAATGATAATAATAAAAATTATATCCTAGACCATGACCTATATGATGACCCACTAACTCTTTTGATGACCTAAGATAGGGAATGATGACATGACCATGATGACTTTTGGTGACTTTGAATGCACTGGAGGAAGTAGAAATGACAACTAGACCATGAATTGTGACCATTTAACAACCATGATATGTGTCAAATTTTATTTGAAAATATAACAATTTGGCCTAAGACACTATCAACAAAATGAAAGAGTAAATTTGATCATTGGAACTAGTGGACATTAACAACCCCTCGAAAGATGAGTGTTGGTCTATGAGATGAGTATGCATGGTACTAGACCCCCATAAGTACCCTGAGATGCTAAAACATTGAACTAATGAGGTTGGGCATTAGACTACTTGATGATGTGCCCTAATGGACCTAGGATGCCCCTAGGTTGGCCTTGACATTACTTGTATCTAATCCCAGATGATGGTTGAGATGACATGGGAGGGCTTTCACATCATCTTTGGACCCTAGTGTTGGCATATGATAATGACATGTCACTCCTCTTTGATGACATAGGGCATGATTTGGATAATGTCATGGTTGAGAAGGCACTTTATGGAGACATACCCATGCACTTTAAGTTCTTCTTAGAGTGAGGAACACTCATGATCCATTTTTTCACTTGCTTAAGGAACCTTAAGCGTTTATGGAGGATGATGTCATAATTCATGACGTAATGGTGGAGATCATTATTAGGAAGCTGATAGGTTCCTTGATGTATCTGGTCAATACTAGGTCAGATATATGTTTTATTGTGAACACACTCAGCCAATTCATGGTGGATCCAAGATAGGTCCATTGGGTGGAAATGAAGCATGTGTTGAGGTACCGGCAAGGTATGGTAGACTTTGGACTAAGATATGTCAGAGTTGGAGTGGAGCTGCACGGGTACACAAATTCTGATTGGGCTGGGAGTGTTGTGGACAGAATATCTACATCTGGATGTAGCTTCATCTTGCAATAAACCATGATCTCGTGGTTGTTGAAGAAAGTGTAACTACATTCGGTCTTCACAGTGACTTGTAATTATGATTTTATGTAAAGAATAAACAAATGTATTTATTGTATTCCTTGCATCATGGGTTTCATGAGCAAGAAGTGTTTTCCATAGGTTAAAGACTTCTTCTTGATGTCTTTAGGAATTTGTTGTCTTGTCATAAATACAATTAAGAAGTAATGAAGTCATGTTACACATGTAGAGGATGTGTCATTTATGTAAAAAATTCACTCCAAGACATTGTCACTACCCCTCTTGTAGTTAGCTAAAAGAAGGAAAATATTGTCCTTAATGTAAAGTCAAATTATCTGCTGGATCTCATGTCGTCCTAAATAGCAAGCAAAAATCACTATATATATGGAGTGACTTGACCTCATAAATGAAAAATAATTTCATACATACCTGATCTAAGACAATATGAATCTCAGAGCGAAGAAGATAAGGGTATTACAGTGAGGAAGGAAGGTTGCTACAAATGCATATATGTCTCAAAATATCTCAGGCTAAATCTATCTCATCACTGTCATAGTAGCGAAGGACTGAAGACTGTCTTAGGATAATATCAATATAGTGAAGAATTATATCAAGTGTGGAACTGTGAGACCGAATTCAAAGAGGCTCTCTTGATCGAAGGAAGAGATTAGTTGAAGCCAAGGACTATGTCTAGGACCACAAAGAAAAAGAGATCGAGATTCTCTTAGTGATAGTGCCATTACAGTGCAAAGGAGGAGGATTGCAGTAATACAGTGTGAAGAAGGAAGACTGTGATGTGGAGGTTGAAGAATGCAAGAGATAGCAACAAGTTTATTGAAGGTAAACTTGTGCCAAGTGTCTTTGTCAAGGGTCTTGGTATTCATTGATTGAAGTATCTATACGAAGAGTTTTTGTAGGTTTTTCCATCATGAGGAGGGGTTTTATCCTTGGATTGGAACCTAACAATAGTGTCACCGATGTTATCGTTTTTATAGTTGTTTGATGTATTTAACACTGTGAGTATGATGAACAAAGATAATGAATAAAATCACAACAAAAGCAATTATCATGTAAGACAATTTTGAATTGAATGTTGCCTTACCTAATTCTCAACATGGTATCAGAGCTATGGTTCAATCAAGGACATTCAGTTACAATGACACTCCAAGAAGGGAATATAATCTAAGGGAACAAGTCTTAAAAATAACATAATATCACAATAACTAACTTTGGATTTCTGTCACCCTCTCGGTTAAAATCACACAAAGGAGTATGGTGAAAAAATAATTGATACCACAATGATATGCCACAGGAATCTTCAAATCAGTGATAAGATCAGGTCACAATGCCATAGTTTGGTGAATGTTACTGATAAGAAGAACATAATTCACATTGTATTACAATCACAGAAAAGTATAATGTTCGATATCCCATCAACACAATCTCAACATACCTCATGCTAAAGTTTTGATGGTAACCATAATCTTTCTCTATGTGATAACTCATACTTGATCTCAGTCTCAGATTGCCTTAGTCACAATTTGGAGAAATGCTACAACTAGGACAAATATCCTCGGGCCTCCTAAAAATAAGTATATCAATGTCGATATACTAAAATGTCACCTCTATTTTGGGTAAGAAGTGCTAGATCTCGATGTTATAAAGTGAGAATCAGTGTATACACGATGTTGCTAACTTATATAGACCACTTGTGTGATATCAATACATCGCCAGCTCAAGTATATCAATAATCACAAGAACTAGATATGAAAGGAGTCAAAGTATCTTGAAAAAAAAAAAGGCTCAAGTGATGATATGCTATGGTAGTATAAGAATGTATCAAAGAAATTCTGATTTTAGTGGTGTCAAGGAAGTACTAGTTCATTAATCAAATTAGGAAAGGATCTCATCCTTACCCAGTAAAGAAGAACATTCAAGGAAGCATCAAGGTGGAGATTTCATCTTCACTTTCCAAGTAATTATTTTTCATTTTATAATCAGTTTTGGTTAAATGACTTCATGTTTTCAAGGAGATTGATAAATTAGTTGGGTCATCAAAATTCCTTGCATGAGAAAGGAGGATAGTTATAGCCCTTGAAAGAGAAGTTATTGATATCTATGGAAAGTCCCTGAAGGTAAAGCATTGTTTGAATGCATGGAAAAGGATAAAGGGACTTATAGGATTCTTATGAAATCAATCAAAGGTCCTCTCATCCCTATGTAGCAAGAGAGGAAACATCAAAGAGATATATGAAATGTTAGAAGATATATTATCTAAAAATAAATAATGTCATATCATTTAGACCTTATCTACATACCGTTAAAAGTATATTCGTAGGATCTCAACTGTGAGATCTGGAAGAATTGATAAAAAGGATAAATACCTTTGTTTCAACCAATAAGCAAGGTAAAAAATTTCAAGCAGACAAGAGAGTTACCTCATTCAACAACTTGTGGTAACTATGCAGGATAGAAAAGGGACAAGTTGTGGGAAAATTGTTGAAGGTTAAAGCATTCAAACATTCGCAAAAAGGAAAGCGAAGTTTCAGCCTCAAACAAGACAAAATAGTATAGCTAAGATGCAATTCTATGAAAAGATTATGGAAAGAATCTCATATCACCGAAAAGATGGAGGAAGTTGAAGAAAAGGGCCAAGTAAAGAGGGAGTAACAAATCTCTACTATGATTGAGATGGTATCCCTCACAAAAGGGTCTTATCATAAGCTCCTCAATTTTTTATATGACCATGCTAATAAGATACATCATGGCATTATGAAAGAATTAGAAACAAGAGCTCATGACATCACCATGGGAATCATGAAGGACAAAATCTGTGGCAATAAAACATAAAAGGTTGTAGCTCTTGATAACCCCATTGGACATTGAAGGAAACGAAGAAGTCATCCAGGATAAAGCTCATCATACATCAAGTCAAAAAGGAAACATATGCATGTAATAATATGCAAAATCCTCAAGATTCTTTGATGGAATATTCATCAGAGGGTTCACTAATCTAGAGAGGAAGAAAGTGTTTCATCAGGAACTCCAACTTATGGAATTCATGGGATGATGGTATGATGATATGAGAAATAATGCAGATCAAGGGATTGAAGATCTTTTCAATCAAGAAAGATAATGGAATAATCCTAGATGACCTAAGGGTAAAATGAGGTATGCATGCTTCTGTTTAATTATTATAATATCATGTCGTATGATTGCAAGTAACATGGATCATTACTTCTATCTTAAGAAGCATGATCAAAGGAAAAAGGACCTCCTCCTATGAAAGGATGTAGGAAGGCATAAGTCACATTAGATGAAATCAACATAATATGTCCTGATATGAAGTATGAGTGGTTGACTACAATTAAGAAACTCTGATTGAAATCTCATGGGAATGCAATGTGTGAGGAAGGAAGAGATCGTGAGATATGCAACCATGATGAAGGCAACCAACTTCCAAAATACCAAGAAGATTTGACTAGGAAACCTCCTGAAAAGATATGAAGACTTTGATGCAATTCTGAAAAAGATGGAGACCCTTGACAATGGATATCTTTGGAGATGTGTTAACATGTATGCAAGATGTTGATACCTACCGGAAGATGTCATGATTAAGAGCCATATTGAAAGGTACAATTTGATTTAATGTTATGTTTTGATTTCTTTAATAATATCTAAATGAGTTCATGTAGGGCTACTGGCACAAGAGTTATAAGTATAAGTACAACTAACATTCATGTTGGTGGATGGAAATCCCTGAAAGAACCATGATGAGGAAAAAGTAGCCATATGTGGAAGGTTCCAGATATGTATCAAGAAGGCCAATTTCCATGAAAAAAGGAATGGCATGATGAACCAAGAAGGAAAATGGTGGATGGCTAATTCCCTAAAAGGAAGAAGCTCAACTGAATTTCATGACATCAAGGAAAGAAATTGATCAAGTAGCTGAAGGACCCACGAAGAAGAAGTTGCTGATGAAAAGGAGAGTCCCAAGTTAAGAGGGATCTCTGACATGTCCCAAATTAAGAGGGAGCTTGGGCAAGTTCCTGGTCAGAAGGAACTTGGGTGCATTCCTTTACAGGGATGGGAATTTCTTCCTAGTTAAGAGGGAGAGATAAACACAACATTCTTGTCTTCACTTGGGAAGAAAGAATGGAGGATTGGGTAATCATCTGGCATCCGATGCTCTTTGAGGGCTAGGAACCCAAGATAAGAATTATCCTAGAAGGTCATACTCGGTAAACACCTGGGTGAGTATGTACCTTGAGAGACAATGATGAAGGTGTCTATAATCATTGGTCTCACCAACATTGTGCTCTGATATATTAAGATATAAAGATATTAGTTAAGGCCTTTCGATGTGACAATATTGGTTATAATGGTTCTATACAGATGGGTTACTAGCCTGACTCTTCTTTTGAGACCTCTTCAGTATTAAGAATAGACATGTACCATATATGAATACCTCCCTAGTTAAGAGGGAGTGTTGAAGAAAGTGTAACTAGGTTCAGTCTTAATAATGACCTATAATTATGATTTTATGTAAAGAAGAAACAAATGTATTTATTTTATTCCTTGCATCATGGGTTTCATGAGCAAGAAGTGTTTTCCATAGGTCAAAGACTTCTTCTTGATGTCTTTAGGAATTTGTTTTCTTGTTATAAATACAATTAAGAAGTCATGAAGTCATGTTACACATGTAGAAGATATGTTGTTTATGTAAAAATTGCACTCCAAGACATTGTCACTATCCCTCTCGCAGTCCGCTAAAAGAAGGACAATATTCTCCTTAATGTAAATTCAACTTATCTCCTAGATCTCATGTTGGCCTAAATAGCAAGAAAAAGCCATTATATATATGGAGTGACCTGACCTCATAAACGACAAGCAATTTCAGACATATTTGATCTAAAAAATATGGATCTCAGAGCGAAGAAGATAAGGGTTATACAATGAGGAAGGAAGGTTGGTACAAGTGCGTAAATGTCTCAAACATTCTCAGGCTAAGTCTATCTCATCACTATCATAGTAGCGAAGGACTGAAGACTGTCTTAGGATAATATCAATTCAGTGAATAATTATATCAAGTGTGGAACTATGAAACTGAAGTTAGAGAGGCTGTCTTGGCTGAAGGAAGAGATCAGTGGAAGTTGAGGATTGTGTCTAGGACTACGAAGAAAAAAGGACCGAGATTCTCTTAGTGACTGTGCCATTACAATGCGAAGGAGGAGGACTAAAGTAATACAATGCGAAGAAGTAAGACTGCGATTTGAAGGCTGCAGAATGCAAGAGATAGCGACAAGATTCTTAAAGGTAAACTTGTGTCAAGTGTCTTTGTCAAGGGTCTTCGTATTCATTGATTGAAGTATCTATAAGAATATTTTTTGCAAGTTCCCTCCCAAGAGGAGGGGTTTTAGCCTTGGCTTGGAGCCTAAAAATTGTGTCACTGATGTTATTGTTTTTTATAGTTGTTTGATGTATTTAACATTGTGATAATGATGAACAAAGATAAGGAATAAAATCATAACACAACTTTGGAAATGAGTGCAACAAATATTTACATGGTAAGATCAACTAATTTACACAAGGAGAACCTCTTGAAACCACCAAAACAAGCTTATGAACATTGTGTGACACTTAACATGCTATAAGAAAACGTGCTAAAGTGCGAATGACACTTGTGATATGGGAAAAAATGTGAAAGAAACACATGCCAGAGTGAAGATAACATGAAACTGACACTAATTAGAGTGAAAGAAAGTAGAAGCGACACTCGAGAAAATGGAAACAACACTTGCAAAAAAAAGGTGCATGTAAGCGACAATTTACAAAACTCACCGAAATAGAAGTACAAATGCAACTAGAAGTGAGAAACTGTCGATGTCAGTGCACACTAACTGTCAACATGGATTTGAAATCACATAGGCACAGTCTTAATCGATTGTTCTATTCTTTTGAAAGCTTTCATAAAAGAATACATTCATGAATTGGTTGCAGATTGAGCATGTGTGAGCAAGTACCCTCAACACTTCCAATCCAAGAAGGCAGCTCAAAAGAATCAACTAACCAAGAAGTGACTATGGAACTACCAATCACAAGATCTGTAGTAGGCTCCAAAATTCTATTGCAGGAAAAATTTTGGAGGGTGTTTTTTGCAGTGACAACATAATCCTTTAATATAGATGTACATAATAGTAATAATAGTATAGGAACCAATTTAGTAGATAATAATATTCATAATGTATACTTTGATGGTTCAAGAACATAGGATGGCTCTTAGACCCATACTATAAGAAGTACATCCTATCATGTTGTTTGGATTTTGAGTGTACAAATAACACTAACAAATATGAAGCATTCATGCTTGGACTAAATAAAGCCATCAACCTGAAGGTAGAATTGCTCAAGGTAATGGTGAATCAGAAGTGGTCACTTCTCAAGTACAAGATACTATCCACTATGTTTCACCAAATCTTTAAAACTACCAACATGAGGTATCGTTGTTTATTAATTATTTTAAATATTTTAATATTATTTATCTTCCTAGACTTAGAAATGTTGAAGCAGATGCATTAGCTAATGCGATCACTAGAATGTCACCATTGAGAAATGGTTTTTCTATAGAGATTATATATAAACCATATGTTCCTGATAATGTCATAAATACTACATTTTATGGATAATGTTGGTGTGTTTAAAGATGATGCCATTGAAGAGGATGAGCACGATAAGGCTTTGCAGGAGGAATCTAGTGCTGTGAAAGGAAATACTATGCCTAAAGGTGTAATGTCCCTAGAAAAATTATATGACCTACAAAACTAGTTCAGAGTACCATTTAATACTAAGACTGAGAGTTCAAAGTTTTCATTTTAAAAATTCAACTTGGGAACTCAAGATGATCCGAAATATGTAAACCTCGGTATATGTTCTCCATAAGAATGACAAAACTTCATCCGCCTATTCAAATTGTACTGTGATGTGTTTGAATGGACCTACGACAATTTGAAGGCATACAATACTCATATCATCCAGCATGTCATTCCTATTAAAGAAGGGGTAAAATATTTTTAGCAAAAGCTAAGGAAAGTTCATCCAATTCTAGAACCACTAATCCAAAATGATTTGAGAAAATTTTTGGATGCTCATATCATTTTGAAGGTTAGAAATTCTACTTGGGTTTCAAATTTGGTCCCAGACAGAAAGAAGTTCAGTGAGATAAGGTTATGTGTTGATTTTTCAATATTAATCGGGCATTAGATAAAAATAATTACCTGGTGCCATCCATGGAACAAATCCTCCAAAAAGTATCTGGGTCTGAGATGTTATCACTGCTATATGGTTTTTCTGGCTATAATTGTGTGTTAGTGGAATAAACAAATAATCTTAAAACTACCTTTAGGACCAAGTAGGGAGCATTCACCTTTAATTGTATGCCATTCAGGATTATCAATTCTAGTGCTACATTTCAAAGAGCAATGGACATCGATTTTTGTCGCCCGGTTGGGAAAAGTGTACTTGTTTATTTAGAAGACGTAACTATGTTCTCCAAAAGAATATCAAATCATGTACTTCATCTAAGACAAATATTTGAGTGGTGTCGTAAATATGGGATTTCTCTTAATCCCAAGAAGATCATCTTTGGTGTGTCATAAGGCAATCTCTTAAGACACATCATTGCAAAAATTGGAATCAAATTTGATCGCGAAAGGGTCAAATCTCTTACTCAAATCCCATTCCTAATAAATAGGAAGGTTATGCAATATTTCTTAGGGAAGATTAATTTCCTGCAAAATTTTATCTCTGATTATGCTCAAATAGTTAAACCTATGTAGGAGATGATTAAGAAAGATGTGACTTATAAATGGTACAAAAGGGAAAAGGATACATTTCTCAAATCAAATAAGTAATCTTTGATGCACCTGCATTTTTTAGTCTTAATTATGGTAAATATTTCCTGCTTTACACTTTTTCTTCAAATCCATCTATTGCAGTCGTACTACTGAGAAGGATGTTGAAGGGAGCGAAAGACCTATTTCTTTCACGAGTGTTGGTTTACAGGGGTCATAGTTGAACTATCCTCCCATAGATGAGCAAGCTTATGTTTTTCATAAGGTAGTAAAATATTTCAGGCCCTATCTCATGAACGTTAACATAATCATATTTGTGCCTCATCCAGTGGTCAAAACACTCTTCATGCAATAGGATATAGGTGAGAAGAGGGAAGATTGGATGACCTGTTTGCAAGAATATGATCTAGAGTTTAAACTAGTTCATACTAGTAAGGGTCATGGCCTTTGGCAACTTCTAGCTAAAGCGAGAGATGCTCCCGAGCAACATATTTCAAGTTAGGAGTAGGAAATAGAAATGTACAATGTTAAACAAGTTTCCTAGACCAAATCTATAGCGCCAGGGTATTCTGATATATGATAATTCTTAGAGCATGACACCTTTCCCACACATTTATCGAATTAAAAAAATATGGAAATCCATCTTAAATATCTATCTTATTAGCTAGTTCATAGAGTGCTTTTTAGGAAGCACCATAACGGTGTGTGGCTAATATTCCTTGAGCCCCAAGATATGGAGAAGGTATTGAGATGTCTACATGACAGACCGAAAGGTGGTCACTATGCAAGCGATACAACTATGCATAAAGTAAATAGGGCTAGGTATTATTGTCCCACCTTGTTCAAAGATGCTCATGCTTATGCTCACAAGTTCCCATCTTGTTAGACATGTGTAGGTCAATATCAGAAGTCAATCACCCCACTGCTAATAGTAGCAGTTGAGGGACCATTCTAATAGTGGGGACTAGATGTTATCATATAAATATTTCCACATTCAACAAAGCAACATTGATACATTCTAATAGCGACATATTATTTTACTCGGTGGATAGAAGTAGTTCCATTAAGACAAGTTAACGACCAAAAAGTCATCCACTTCTTCAAGCATAACATTATAACTAGGTTTTGTGTTCCAATGTATCTTGTCTTTGATAATGCAACCTATTTCTCTTTGTTGAAACTTTATGAATTTTCATTATAAAATTGTATTATATTAAAGCATGCATCTAATTATTACCTACATGGAAATGGTTTAGCTAAATAAAAAAACAAAAATCTTATCCGCATAATCAAGAAACCCATTTTCTCTAAGAAAAGGAAATGGCACAATGCTTTGAAAAATTAATTATGGGTTGGCCGCATAACTCTTAAGCCTTCCCTCAAGATCTCACCATAATTTATGGTTTATTATAAAGAAGTTATCTTGCCTCTGAACCTATATCTTCTTTGCCTTACAAATCTACCAAACTTGCAACTCCCCAAAGAGTCCCAAGGTAAACCTTACCTTCTGGTTCAAAGCAAGATATATACCTTTCTTAAGCTTGAGGAATAAAGGCTCAAAGCCAAAGAAATATTTTCTTTCCTTCAAAATCGTATTAAGCATTGGTTCAAAAAGTAAATTGCAAGGACAAAGAGTTTGAATGTGGGTAACTTAGTATTGAAGTGGGACAAAGCCCACGAAGAGAAAGGAAAAGACATGAAGTTCCAATCTCTGTGGATTGGCCCTTTCATCATCAAGGAAAATCTCAGCCATAATACTTTCAATTTGAAATCCTTAGATTGGATGATTGACCCTCTTCCCATAGATGGTCGATATTTGAAGCATTATTTTCAATAGCAGCTTTAAGTTGTGTTTCCTGTAAAGTCTTTCCTTTTGTTTCTTTTCTTTCATCTATGTTAGTCATATGTGTGTCATGTAAAGTTGGGTCTTGTGTTGTTTTCTATATTGGTCATTGTACATAAATAATACCTTGTGTGAAAAAGTGCATGGCTCAAAAAGACTTTGTGGTGAAATAAAAGAGAAAATGTGGCAACCACAATGCTTGGATATGTATTTGTTCTCCTTCTTTGTTTGGGAAAATTCCACAGGTTGAGCTAATTCTAGATGGAAAATATGATACATCCAAAAGGAAAAACTTAAGGAAACCTACTATATTTGCACCTATTCTAATATCCAAACTCCTCAACTTGGTGTATTTCTACTTGATGAGTTACATGCTTACCTAACCTAGTAGAGAAAGGATAAGAGGAAAATATAGTGAAAAAACCAATACAAGAGGTTATATAAATACTTCTATGAAGGAGAAAGCTCCTTTGCTCTCAATAAGTTGAGATCCCTATTCCACCCATTGAAAATAATAAGTGTTGAAGCACAATCATATTAAATAAATAAATAAAGGGTGAAAGAAGATAAAGGCTTCTTACACAGGGAGGTGAAGCAAGTGATTTCATCGAGGTATTGTTTAGGCTTGACAACATCAAAGTAACATTTTGCTCCTATAGTGACTATGTTTGGGTATTTTTCAAGCCTATTGGTAGCAACACAACACCATAGATGAAACTCATACTCTGAATATGTTAAACTTGCCACAAATATTACCCTTTCTTGGATTGAAAAAATTATGATATGACATATATTTTGTGTATGTGAACCAAGTGAAAGGAAGTGATGTACCATATATATAATTGGTTCGAGAGGGAAAATCAAGGCAATTTGATTGGTGAACCAATACTTCCTAAAGGGTTGACCCTTAAACTAAAAAGTTATTCCTAAGCAAAGAAGTTGAATTTCGCCTATTGTGTCACCAAGTGTTGTCTATGCTACAACACCCTCCAAAAATTTCACTACATTCAAATTTTGGAGCCTACCTCACTGTCATATCAAGTGTTTCCTTAGTTGTCAAGTGTCACTTTAATTCTTTCTATATGTTTCAAGTTTTCTTGATCATTCTTATCTATCATCACATTGTTTAGAATATCTCTAGTACATTTCATGATCATAACATCTTTATATGTTGTAAAATGACACTTTTGGTCGCATTCATACAAACTTTGATTATTTCACTTAGGGAGTGTATGTAAATTGGATTTTTTATGTCTATTTATCATTTTTAAAGCATGTCTAAGTTTTATCGATGAGTTGGTATGTTTCTCACATGATTTCATGTCTAAACACATTATGTTTGCCCCTTGTTCTATCCTTCTGATATTGACAAATTTTGATTGCACAAGTGAACCCATTAAGGCAAGGAGTGCAAAATCACATCCTTAAGCCTTGATTGAGAATCCGTCATTGTTTGGAACTACACCCTTTTCCCTCCAAGAGTGCATAACACACTCCTAAGCATCATTCCCCTTCCTTGTTCTTAAATGCACCCTTAAGAATCAAACCTTCCTTTGAGCACACTCCTTCGACTCGAAAAAAATCGCCCTCCTTGAGTGCATGAGTACACCTATAAGACCCGAAGTATAACCCCTTCAACCTTAAACAATGTTCCCTACACCCTCCTTGTCCCTCTTGAGTGCATGATCACACGTTGAAGCTATGAAGCCTTTCCCTTCAATCTTTAGTTATGCGATCTGTTATCACTCCAGGAAGCTTTCCTAGGTTGTAGCTCGGGGATGCCTGGTAACATATAAATCTTCAATATTGTTCTCTGAACTATTGGAATGGATGATGGTTTGGATCAAGTCATATGACTATTTCAACTCTATTTTCACTCAAGACATGCATGAATACAATCAACTTTACAAGGCTTTAGACCACTAATTCTCAATAGTTTATAGATTCAAGGGATAGATGGAGAATACTGACTGTACCAGTAGATGCATACATAAACACATATGAATGGCTAGCTATAGGAAGTAAATAAAGCTTGCAAATCTAATTTATCAATGCAGAGATAAGATGACAATTATCTGGCATTAGACACAGAAGAAAACATGAATAACATATTCAAGTGCAAGCTTAGAATAGAAGAGAAAATGGGAATTGAAAATGTAACAACAAAAGAAGCTTATATTGCTGGAATGAAGATGAGAAGCTAGAGGAGAAGATTATCCATAGTCTCCAAAAGTTGAAACCTTCATACTTCTAACTTTCAACCCGTTATAGGCTTTTTTACAATGCTCCCAATTTCTCAAATGCTCGAGGTGTCTTAATCTATCCCCTCTATCTTTTTAACTGTTTGATGCCATGACTAGACACACATGAGCTCAGAGGTTTCTTTTTCTTACAACATAGTAACCAAATTCTGGTAAATGTTCTGCGCTGTCAGGTGGCTTGCTCATGCCAGAAATGCTCCATGATCATTTGTTGGTTTGGCTATGTTGCGATCTTTCCTTTCCCCTTCCGGCCTTCTGTCTCCTGGTCTCTGTCCCTGTACCTCTATTTTGTGATGGAATGGGTCTTCTGGCCTTTGAAATCCTTTCAAATACTAGCAATGACTATTTTCTATTTTACACAGAAAAACACTGCAATACTGTGAAATATCACCAAGCTCTATTTATTTCGAACTTAAAAAGTCCTTAAACACTATCTATTCCTCTATCGGGTTCGTTCTTATCACTATCGCAAGTTGCAAATGGGATGTTCCCAGTCTTCCCTTTCTATCTTGAAATACATTAAAACCACTAAAAATCTTGAAAAAATGGCTTTGACAGATCTGAAATATTATATATTTTCATTCCCGAACCCCTTCACGTCCAGGTTTTATCGCATCGACCCTATACCTTTATATTTCATTAAATAACAAAATATGTGAAAATACATAGGAAAATGCCTTTCGGCGGATCTCAAATATTATGCAATAATATTTATATAACCGTCGAGTCAGGCTAATTACATCGTGCCTATACATGTATAAGGGCCCCGCTCCATAATGTTTCCCTGATTGTGATCCGCCGATGCGATTGATCACAAACGCATATCGCTCATGCCTCGGGCCTATGGTGAGTGCTCTGTTGTGTTCTCCGATAGCAATCCTGCAATGAAACATGGGCCATCGATCTGCACACTTGATCGACAGTCCTAGTTGACTCCGTCGGTTGCCATCACAAGTTTCATATGGTTCGCCCTCAATCCGCTAATTGCGACCGCCGATTGCAACCTGTCGATCATATCTGGACCATTAATTAGCCAGATCTAATAGATGCTGTGCATTTCACTGTTTATGCCTCTGATACTCTGTTTTTCATTGTTTTTATGTGTTTTTGGCCTCCCGATAGTGCTTTTCCGCCATTCTAATGGCTCTCCTCTTGTGATTGTTTTGATCTTTGGCCTAATTTTACTAACTTTTGAAGACTTAGAGAGCATATTTGGATCCATTATGGGCCACATGCCAACAAGGCTAACACTGGCTCCTTCTAGGGATGAAAGCCTCCCTTGAGGTTTCAAGAACCATAGACCAGTGCCTTTCCTATAAAACCAAAATCAAATCTATCTCCTGGTGTTCCATTGGGCATGGGGTTTATTTTTCATATAAAATAAAAACTGAAAAACATGTTTACAATATCTAGGCTTTAAAGCCTTAAACGAAATAAAGTTTCAAAAACCGCCCATTGACTGGGCCACTGAAAACATCTTCTCCTTCTAGATTTTGCAGAATAAAGGTATTGTTCTGCTGAATTTGAGTGATGACAAACGAACCTACCCATAAAGAGTCAAACTTACCATGATTAACTTTATTTTCCTTTAATGCATCCCATTTTAGAACCCAGTCACCAACTTGGAAGTTGTCCACTTTTGCCTTCCTGTCAAAGGTTTCTTTTATTTTCTTCTAATTAACTTTTGACTTCTCAGCCAGCTACTCTCTAATCTGTTGTAATTCAACTAGGTTATTCATTCTCCTTACCATGTCATTCTCTTCATCCTGTTCTTCTTGCAAGAATTTGGCCACAGGGAGAATCAGATGGATAGGGAAAACAACATCAGTGCCATAAACCAGCTTAAATGGAGAATTTCCTATGGACTTCTTGTTGGTAACTGTGTCAGCCCATAGTGCAAACTTCAATTTGGAATCCCAGCTCTTTTTGTTGTCCTCCAACAGTTTTTTTATTATCCTTACAAGACTCTTGTTAGATGATTCTGCTAGGCCATTGCCTTGAGGATAATATGAGGTAGAATGCACCAATTGAATGCCCATGAATTCAAACATGTCCACCAATTCTTCTGCCCTGAAAGTTGTTGTATTATCAGTGACTAGTTTGGTTGGGAAACCAAATCTAGTGAAAATATTCTCATTCAATAACTTTATGATAACCTGATGATTAGCATTTTTAGTGGGTACAGCCTCAATCACTTGGTGAATTAATTAGTGGCTACTAAGGGCCATTTGTTTTTTCCACTAGAGTGTGGATTAATCCCACCTATGAATTCTAAGCCCCACTGTTAGAAGGGACCATTGATGTGTATGGCTTCAAGGGCAGAGATTTTAGCTGCTGTCTTCTTGCAAACCTCTGACATTTGTCACAAGATTTCTCAAAAGAAAACACATCAGAGAACAGAGTAGGCCAATAATACCCATCTCTCAGGATTTTGTGGGATGTAGTTTTCCAATAATGATGCCCTCCATAGATGCTAGAATGGAACTGGTGCATGACTTCCATAGATTGTCCTTTATCTAGACATCTCAAGAGGATTCTTGATGGGTCTTTCCAATAAAGCAGGTTTTTATTAATGTAGAATTTGGTTGATCTGAGCTTAATGGCCCGGGCTTGACTTGAGCTAAGCCCTGGGGGGACTTCTAGCTTCCGTAAAAAAAAGAACTATATTGGAATATCATTCACAGGTGGCTAGATTTTCAGTCAAAGGCTGATTCTGCTCTTGCTCTTCTACTATTTCCTCTGTCCGCACATCGCCTGAATTTGAACCCATGCAATTGATGTCTAACAAACTACAATTTTCCTCAACCATAAGTTTAGCCAAGCCCTGGCCTTTGACAAGCTTAGTGGGCTTCACCTCTATGTTAAACTCTATGAATTTTGCAATCCATTTAGCTCTCTTTCCATCACTATCTGGCTGAGTTAAGACATCTTTTACTGAGGCTGAAGGTACATATGAAACTACTTTGGAATGCAGAATATAAATTCCGAATGCCTTTAAAGATTTTATAAGAGCATAAGCTTGTTTTTCAATAAGGTCATACCTTAGTTCAACATCCCTTAGAGTTTTGCTGAAAAAGGCCATGGGGTTCTTTGCACCTTCATCATTTTTCTACAACGGAATTGTTGTAAGTATATCATAAGAGGAAAAATAGAAGATATAAAACTCCTTGGTGTAATCTAGGCTGATTAGAGTGGGAGCTTCCATGATAGCTTGTTTGATGGCTTCAAAAAAGCTACTTGTAGCATCTATCCATTTTATTTCTGATCCTTTCTTCAGCATGGAAGTGATGTTCTTCACTAGATTTGTAAAGTTTGGAATGAACATCCTTACAAAGTTAATCTTACCTAGGAAGGATTGAATGCCCATTTTTACCTTGGGATGGACAATGTATGAATTTCTTGAAGTCTTGCTGGGTCAATCTTCACACCTTCAGCAGAAACAATATGTCCCAGATGTTTGCCTTCTTCTCGAGCAAACTATGACTTCTTTGGGTTCATAAAAATTTCAAATTGTCTGCACTTTAGAAACACCTTCTTCAAATTCTGTAAATGGTCCTTGTGAGTGCTGGAAAAGAATGTTATGTCATCAAGGTAAATAAGGACAAACTTGTCCTTCTCTCCCACAAAGGCTATGTCCATGGCCCTCTAAAAAGTAGCCCCAATGTTCATCAATCCAAAAGGAATTTTGGATTACATGAAAGTGCCCAAAGGAGTAGTGAAGGCAGTCTTTTCCTGATCTTCTAGATGTACAATAATCTGAATGTAACCTAAAAATCCATCTAAGAAAGACATGACTCTAGCCCTTGAAAATTTTTGCAGCAAGTGTTCTATCTTAGGCAGGGGGTAGTTGTCTTTTTACGAGCATTTGTTCTTATTCCTAAAGTCAACACAAAGCCTGATTTCTCCATTCTTCTTTCTCAATACCACAAGGTTAGCTATCAACTTTGAATACCTTAGGGGAACTATGATCTTGGCATCCAACAACTTCTTGATTTCCTTTTCAATCAAAGGAAATAAGGGAGGGATGATAGGTCTTAATTTCTGCTTAAAAGAGATGGTGTTATTTTCTAGCGAAATTTTATGCTGAATGATGTTTGTGTCATAGGTATTGAGATCACTATACTCCCAAGCAAAAATATCAGCAAATTGCTTCATTAGGGTGCAATACTTGGAACTCTAGGCAGAAGACGAGTGGATAGATTTATATGCTTTGGATGGGCTGGACTCCCCACATTATGTCTATGAACGACAAACTCACTTTCGTTTTTGGTAGGCTTATAAGGTACATCATTATGATCAAACAGCTTCTCTAGGGGCACCAATCCTTTGGGTATATGGTTACTAGGTAGCTAAACAATGTTGTCCTGACCAATCTCGTCCTTTAGCTTGGACTGGTTGCATTCTTGAATGGTTTTGTTTTCTTGGTTGATGTGCATTTCATAGAATTCATCAACGACTTGTAAAAACCTATTAATTTCATCATCATCTTCAAAAACTTTGACATTATCAGGCAAAGATGGTCTATACTTCACCTAAACTTCATAAGTCAATTTAGGAGGCAAAGGAGGAATAAACGTGCTAGCGGACACAACAAGGGAATCAAAAAGTTGGTTCTTTATTCTCGGGATGTAAGAAATGCTGAAAATATTAAAAGAGTCCTTAAGCTTCCATATCTCATCTTTGTATGCTTTCAGCCTTGGATGCTCTTCTTGGAAAGTTTTGTTGACCTGCTGAATGATAAGGTTTGTGTCTCCAAACACTTTTAGACCTTTGATGCCCATTTCTTTAGCAGCGTTTAAGCCCAATATCAAGGCTTCGTACTTTGCTATGTTATTTGTGACCTGAAAAGTTAATTTAAAAGATAAATGAATGCATTCCTGTGTGGGGGACACAAGGACTACACTTGCCCATGTAGCTTCCTTAGAGCAAGCTCCATCAAAGAACATGTCCCAAATTTGCGGGCCTTCTTCCTCTATGATCTAGCAAACTGGTTTCTTAACTTGCATGGAGGCTAACTAGGATTCTTCAATCTGAAGAATACAAGCTCCAAAATCAGTGTCGACAACATAGATGAGATTATTAGTGGGATTCCGCTCATCATTGATGATATAAGCCAACTAAGCTTCTCTATATAATCTCCTGCTCTCACCTCCAAAAACTGGGATAGTAGCGTAGGACAGGTCATTTTGTAATGTTCCACCTAATCTCTTGATGAAACCTCTGGAAAGTAGCATGCCAAACTTGGGGGGTACATCTACTGCCACAATATCCATCATCATGCTCTTCATGGGCAGCTGAGACAAAGTGATGGCTAGGTCCTTGATTAATCCCAAACATTTCACTTTTCTAGAGTCAAAAGAAAATAGGTCATGATAAGGCTTGGTAATGTCAAGACCCGACTCATCCATGATAGCCTTGGGCATTAGATTATGGTTGGCTCTAGTGTCTAGAAGGCAGTTGTGAAGGATTTTGTCATGAATAGTCAAAGATACATAGAATATGGGGAGTTGTCCTCGTAATTTTCAATCATTGGGCTGAGAACAACAGTTGGTTTGTCATCTTACAGATTTACATAGTCGGTGGAGGCTTGGATGGCATTAGGCTCCAGGGCCTCAAGGATAGATCTCTTGAAGGAATATTTCTTCACTATTTCAATCAGAGGTATAGGTATTCTTAGCTTTTGAATTTTTGATTGAAAACTGAAAGGGGAAGGAGACTTGCCAAGGCCTCTTACCTCATGAGTTGGAGCTTTGAGCATGATGGGATCAACTGCCGGTCACTTCTTCTTATTAGCTTTTTGTATTGCAGGGACATCAGCTATTTGAATAGGAGTTTCCTTGGCATTATTCATCTTCGACCTCAGATTATATCTGTGCTGATCTTCAGTTTTCAGAATAGCTTCACCATCCCATTCTTGGTTGATCTGGTTATTGAATAATGACTTTTCATAGGCAACTGAGGTAAAAAAGGAGGCACTACCTTTGTCTTCCAAACAATGGATCTCATCATCTTCTTCAAACTGCTCTTCTTCCATGACTACATTCTAGAAAGGGGTCTTCACCCTTTGATCTTCATTGGAATCTTTTCTTCTTTGCAGAATATGCAACTGCTCATTAGCTCTTCTACATGGATTTGGATTTTGATTTCTAGGAGCAAAGGTATTAGGAATCTTCCTTTCCCAGGTGCTGCTCAACCATTAATTTGGAGATTTTAGAGGCCAATGACTCTATCATCTTGGTCATTTTATTGATCTTGGGATCTGAAGATGACGAATATTTGCCTCTCTATCTCCTTCTATCAACATTCCCCTTGAGCTTCTCTGCAACCATGATGTTTGATTCTACTTCCAAGGCTGCATCCTGCATATCAGCCAAAGTAGCACATCACCTCTCCCTCAATAGTAGATAGGAGTCTGAATCAAAAGCACTGGCATAGGTGAGTTTAGCAGAGGTAGTGGTGGGTTTTACTTCAGCCGGTATTTTGTTGTACATGTGGTTAAACCTCTTATTAAAATCAGACAACAACTCACCATTTTCCCTCTTTAAGTTCCCAAACTCGGTGTGGTAGTAGAGTAGATCCTTCTTACCGCCCCAATGATTTAGGAATGCATCATATAAATCCTCAATATCTGCTATAGACCTTGGGGTCAGTTCTCTGAACCATTTTCTGGCCTCTCCATCTAGGATTTTGACAAATATTCTCATCCACACATCATCTTCGCTAATGTCTAGTTATCAGCATAGCTATAGAATGATTCAAGATTTTCTTCAGCTGTAACACCTTCAGTCAAAGTGAACTTAGGCCTATACTTCTGATATTCTCCAGTCGGCATGACATACAAAGGATTGGGTAGTACTAGAGGTCCATACCTAGCAGCTATGATTCTTTCCATCTTGGTAGGTGCTTGTGGACCTGCCATAGTTATGGTGGCTATAAGGGTACTAGAAGTCTGAATGATAGAGGGCTGAGAAGTGACTGATAAGACTAAAGGAGTGTGATGGTTAGGAGGAGATTTTTCCTTTGGGCTTGCAACAAAAGGAGAACCTAAAGAATAAGGAGCTTTATAAATCTCTGAGATTTTTCTTCACTACTAGTACTAGATGCTATACTCTCAACATGTATTTGTTCTATTACAGGATTTTCTTGAAGAGATATAGAATATTGTTTAGAGCTACTTGAACATGATGCTCCTTTCTGCAATGCCTTTATTTCTTTGATTATTTTTTCAGGGTCAGATACTGGGTCAGCTTGTGGCTTCTGAGGATTTCTCTGAGTATGCCTCACAAACTGAGCCAGAACTATGAAGTGGAGTCACCAAGAGGTTCATCCTCCAATAGAGTCACCATATAGATGATTACAACCGAAAAAGTGCCCAGACTTTTTCTATCATCAAAGCTAGATCTGTGTCATCACCCAGAAAAACTAAGCTTAAATATCCTCTCCTCGGCAACAACACCAATTATGTTATCACTCCAGGAAGCTCTCCTAAGTTGTAGCTCGGAGATGCCTGGTAACATATAAATCTTCAATATTGTTCTCTGAACTATTGGAATGGATGATGGTTTGGATCAAGTCAGATGATTGTTTCAACTCTATTTTCACTCAAGACATGCATGAACACACTCATCTTTACAAGGCTTTAGACTACTGATGCTCAATAGTTTATAGATTCAAGGGATAGATGGAGAATACTGACTGCACGAGCAGATGCATACATAAACACATATGAATGGCTAGCTACAGGAAGTAAATAAAGCTTGCAAATCTAATTTATCAATGCAAAGATAAGATGGCAGTTATCTGGCATTAGACACAGAAGAAAACATGAATAACCTATTCAAGTGAAATCTTGGAACATAAGAGAAAGTGGGAATTGAACATGTAACAACAAAATAAGCTTATATTGTTGGAATGAAGATGAGAAGCTAGAGGAGCAGAGTATCCACAATCTCCAAAAGTTGAATCCTTCATACTTCTAACTTTCAGCCCTTTATAGGATTTTTTACAATGCTCCCAAGTTCTCAAAGGCTCGAGGTGTCTTAATCTATCCCCTCTGTCTTTTTAAATATTTTATGCCATGACTAGACACACATGAGCTCGGAGGCTTATTTTTCTAACAAAATAGTAACCAAATTCTGGTAAATGTGTTGCGCTATTAGGTGGCTCACTCATGCCAGCGATGCTCCATGATCATTTGTTGGTTTGGCTGTGTTGCGTTGTTACCTTTCTCCTTCTGGCCTTCTATCTCCTGGTCTATGTCCCTGTTACCAGGAATAGTGCCCACTTGGATGCTGCTATTCCCACTAAGACTGGTAGTTATCTTAGAAAAAACCAAGTAAAGTCTATTTTCGCTTTCCTTTATGAAAATAGATAGGAGTGAAGCAAAGGAGACCAACCTTAGTCTTGCGCTTAATTTCCTCTCCTTCCTGATAGAGCTTTACCGCTTCTTCTTCATCTGCCCAGCTTCAAAGAGCACCTGTGGAATCACAACAACATACTACTATCGAAGAACAAAGATCTATATTCATAAATAACACAGGACATATGTGTGTTAACCATACAAATGCATATATAAGTAAACATACAAGAATATGGAGGAAAACTTGAATAGCTTTATTAAGATGAAAAGTAGCAAGAATATTACAACCATATATTCTGACCCAGCATCATCCTCCAACTAGAAAGCCCTTCTTCACCTCAAGTAAAGTTTAGATCACCCAACACTATGAATGTACACTAGAAAACCAATAAGACTTCTCTATAAGATACAAAATTCCAGCCTCTGGATCTCTGTGATGAGGGATCCATATATAGATGATTAAAGGGAGGTGAGTCATCTTCTGGGGTCTTGATTAGTGTCTTCTCTCTGATAGTTCCTGCTTCCACTTGGAGAATGGTGATCTCTAACTCATCCCTGGTCGAAAACAGAGAGGCAAGTGTCAGAGGGGAAGCTTCTGGAAGATTCCATGATCTTCCACCTCAAATTTTTTCCCTGCCATTTGTCCATTCCCGACCATCACACCCTACAAAGGAGAAATTCACTATGCATTGCACCTTGTACACTGGGAAGGTGATATGCATCACACCCTCTGCACTGGGTTTTCAGTATGGTCCAGTTTTGACCATTTATGAGCAGTTTTTAGTGGAGAACTTCTAGGAGATGATGTAATCAGCTGACCTTGTTCCTTTAGGCAGTGAAGCAACATGTTTAGGGACTTAGGAGCCCTCAGTTTATGGACATTTATGATTGGGGTTGAAGTGCCCAAAAATGTCTATAACAGTTGCCCCCTAAAGCATGAGGTCGTTAATCTTTTTGATGGCGGGTGAAATGCTTTACTATGAGGATCTGAAGTTTTTTCGAGCTGGGAGGCGACCTGTAATAAGATACAATAAAATACATTATTTTGACATAATTTTTTCATGATCTCACTGAGGCGGGCATTACCATGCTCATCTTTATAAATTCATTTTCATGTACATAGAACAGATAATCGTCTGTGTGACAGACTGACGAGTTGGACTCATCATCCTTTGAATTGGATGATCATATGTTTGGCAATGATGTACACTTGATGTCTTTATATTCCTGAATATATCGCAGCCCGGATGGATGAAACTAGATCCGGGGTCTTCAAAACTCGTTCAATCTTCACTCAGAGTACAAGTCAATCCATGTGAAAAATGTTCTAGAGTCGAACATGGAAATACATCGTCTAATTACCAGCCAATGATGTAAGCTATTAACAAGCGCGAGAGGAATCACCAATAATGAAAATGACCCTCAAGGTACTGCAGTACAATTCACGTGGTTTGAAAAAGGACTTGGTGTTGAACACCACGTACAATATCTCGGTCGAAGGCCATTGATGTAAACCTGTCGCCGAAAGTGAGAAACTTGCCATTGAGGCATGCAAGCTTCAAAGTACTAAAAGGGTTTTTCCTAACTCAACTTCTTGGATAATGAGCTGATGTCGACAAGAAGTGACCCGTCGTAGAAGGGCCTTAATTAATCCCACATCAACGACACAGAATGAAGAAAACGATTTTGGAGGTGAAAACAATCTGAAGATACAGGGTTCAGGATGGCGGTCATGAAGGAATGGAGCATGAATGTATTGCAGTGGGTGAGACACAGGCGAATTGTCTGAATGAATTCTCTTGAACATATTGGCGACACTGACGATGGATTGGTAGCATTAAGCCCAAAGATGGATGGTGTGATGGACCAATGGTGATGACCAGTGAACGGAACAACCCAACCCGGCATGGATGCGGAAGGAAAGTGTCATGTTCAAGAGCGACTTGCTACCCATAAATCTTTTTCAAGTTTTCTTCCCAATTTTCCCCAATCATTTCTAACCAGTACCTCTTTATTTTTGTCAAGCTTGAGGAGGATAACATATTCTTGTTCTATAATCCACCCTTCGGGCGAACCTGTCGCTATATTTTAGCGAGCCTAGTGACAGTGAAACTCATTCTCGTCCATTTGGACGAGTTTGTCGCTATTCAGTTTTAACAACAAAGATAACTCAGTCCCTTTCAATTTTAGAGAGTCTGAAAGGAACGAAAAGGAGACTCCAACGATTCTTTTTAGTCATGTAATCCTTTAAGTCCGAAAAAGAGTAAAATAATACAAAAGGGATGAATTTTCGATAGTTTTAACAAGCCGAACAAGACAAGTGCTCAATCTTTTTGTGTAATAATCCCTCAGGTCCAAAAAGATTAAAACCTAGAGGAGGTATAACACTTCCGATTACTTTAACGAGCCAGAGAGGCCAATCGCTTGGCAATCTTTTCATATTTTACGAGTCAGTTGAAAAGAGCTTAAAGGAGACTCTTTTTCGAAGAACGAGTGATGGTTTTGGGTAGCAGCTGATTCCATGTAAGGTTTGGAATTCTCCAATCATGGCACTGTCACAAGGATGGCTAATAGAATCACTCTTCGCAGATGTTCCTCGAAGGGGTAAACAATCATATGGGGGTGAATGATCGGCTAAAAACAGAGTGGAGGTGATGATGAGAACATGACCAAGGCTCAAAACGCTGGCGATAAGGCATTCACAATGGTTATTTACCGGTTCATTTTTTAATGAGCTTAAACACTGGGGGAAAAATTTTCTCATGACTTATGTTTATTTTTTAACGAGCTTGAACTATGCGCTAAAACTGCTCGTGGGGGGTTTATTTTTTAATGAGCTTGAACCCTGTGGTAACACTGCTCGCCAGTCGTATGATAGGGATGTCTCATTCAAGATGTTATTTTGAAGGGGCTTACATCTTTAAAGCTTTTCCCCAAATCCTTTCTTTATCCAAGCTAAGAAACGACTAGCCTTACAGGTTTAAAGGGTTAGAGGTCCTACAAATTTAAAAAATAAATAGTCGCTCTTTGCTTGCATGCCCCCAGGTATAGCGAAACATTTCCAGGTTACCATGAAAGTTCCCCGTGAAGCGGACCGAATTCTTTTATGGCGATGTCTACCAAAATAGACAAAGGGGGGTGGTGCAAACGCATGCCATTCAGCATAACCTTAACGAAGGTATTTTATTCCAGCCCAATCCCATTCCTATGAGGAGGGGCATGTCAAACTAGTCATATATCCCTCACGGAAATCCACTCTATACCCAAGGTTTTCCTGCCAAAATAGACCAGGGTGCATGCCCCCTAGGTTTCAGTCACATCCTCCTGAATCACTCGCACTCATCAAGTGGATGGACTGGAGATCGATGAGACATTCCTTGCAAGAAGAGATCATTTAAGGATGGCATTTGACTATTTGTGATGTGTGAACTGGGGAATGACATTTGGTCTACGAGCTTGACCATTCTGCCCTCGTGCGGAAAACACATTACTCTAAAGACTGAGGAGACAATGGCTCCCATGCAATAAATATAGTCACATCCAAGGAGTAGATTATAATCCAAGGGTCCTTGAACTACCATCACGTTCATGTGAATGGTTTTCCTTCTCAAAGTAATGGGCACATTTAGAAGGATCCCTAAAGGTCGACTGGTTCCTTTGTCGAAGCCTGTTAGATTTCTCATTTCAGGCAAAAGCGACGGCGAACCAAGCGCTTTCCAAGTAGTTGAGGAAGGGATACTCACAGAAGCCCCTTCATTGATGATGGTACCAACCATGACCATTCTGTAATCTTGTACAATGATTCTGAATGTTACACTAGCTGGTAAACGGGGTCTGCCTAGTAGATTCCAATCGAAGGAAACGACTAGGTTGCTTGGTGGTGGGACCGAATAGACGATCGGATATGATTCTGATGAACTTCCTTCTTGCGATAAAGGAATGGGTGGACTACCCCCAATTTCATTGGAGTCTGTGTTGATGAAAAGAATTTGAACAGTGTCGTTCTCTTTCTCTTCAGTGACGGTATCATTCGAAGATGAACACTCTGAAGGCAAGACCGGGTCAATTGCCATCTCGACCTTTTGACTTTCATCTGGTATGGATTCAGAGGGTTCATTTTCAATGATAGACACTTCGGCCGACCAAAATGACAGGTCAGCCGGATTTTCAACCAGTGGAGGACTTGGTAAGAGTTTTTTATATCCAGAAGGAAGCCGTAGCGGTGAAGCAGGATGGTCATCCAAAACTCTTTTAGCCTTGTCAAGGAAGGGACAATGGTGGACGTCGTGATTTCCTTCACATAACTTACAAGGAAATCTGGGATTCCTTTTCTGTCCATGTGCTTCACTTTCACTAGTTGATGGTGTGCATTCAACATGATCATCAGAGGTTGATGACACCAGATTGTGCAAACGAGGAGACCAGTCCCTTAAGATACGAGGGATGCAGGGACAATCTCAGTGATAGTGGTATCCATTGCAAATGACACAAGGAGATTTAGGTTTCAACGGTGCGGTGTGAGGATTTTCGCTAGATGACGCTTGGTTGTCCCCTTTCGATTTTGGTTCCTTTTCCTTCTTTTCCTTTTTCTCTTTCTACTTCTTCTTCTTCTCAGTTACTTGATTTTTAGCTTTATCGGCTTTATCAAACAAAGAGGAAGGAGGAGAGGGAGAATCAGATGAAGTAGAAGGTTGGGAGGAAACTTTAGTGTCATCTAGTTTCTGACTTGATTGTTCAATAATTACGGGATTCTGAATGACAGAGGTAGAGAAGAGCGAGACAGGCAAACCAATTGTCAACCCTGGAAGTGACAAAGTGGCCATATGGGGTGCACCAACATCTCCCCAAGAGGAGAAGGGACTAGGATTTCCTCCAGGGGAATCCTGGTTGGTAGACTCCATTTTCTCAACTAAAGACACGAGGGAAATTTGGTGATGTTATTTCGATTAAATAAATTTTAGACGCTTGACACAACCTCTTCTTCAATTTTAAAGAGTCGAGAAAAACAAAAGATGACTCTAGTCGCCTTCGATTTTTATTGAGCCTGAAGTGACAAGTGCTCAAAGGACCTTTTCCTTTAAGGAGTCTGAAAAGGAGCAAAATGGACTTCTTTGGAGATCTAGGTAGAGAGGATTACGAAACCAATCACAAAACTGCAGAATACTTTTTACTGTACGGCAGTCAATCTTCCCAAATGCTATGTTCAGTGCATTGCGATCAATAGGGCGGCAAACACGGCTTCCTAAGGATAAAGGATGTAGCTTATTGTGGTCTCCCAAAATATACTCGACGGTACGTGGGAGCACAAGTCTGCACTGGCACTTGTCTTCTCAGAGTGGAGGAATCACCCAACCAACAATGAAAACAACAATTACCAAGTTTTACGACGCCGAAATACGTCTCTAGCCTAGACCTCTAGATGTTGTGTGTTAGGTTCCAAAGCGTTGTTAGATTCATTAAATTTATTTTTAGTTGATCTTTCTTAAAAATTTGCCTTTCAAGTTCACCACCTGATGTGTATACAACTCCTAAAATGCAGTCTAAGATGATAAACAAACGTTTAATCTTCTTTTGGCAATGAAAATCCTAGCTACTAAGGAAAGAAAGTTAAGAATCTTTCTGCAAAGAGCACAGAGCACACGCTAAATGCACTGTCCTAAATGAAACCAAGCAGTCAAAATGCAAATGCACATGCATGTATTTGTTTTCAGCCTTCTTAATGTATGAATGATGATAATAAAGCTATGTGAAAATCTGAATTACTTTCAAAGCGACAATACTCAACAAGTTCCTTTTCAAAATGAAGTGAAGGTAAGAGAGACACTTTGCAATTTCGAAATGAAAATTTATTTTAAACACTTTAAAAACTATTAATTCAAATCATATGAAATAGTAACTGTATAATTGACTATCAAGACCAATGGGATTGTCTTCTAAAACTGAAAACGACAGCTACGACACTTTCAGATCAAGAAACGATAGTTCGACTATGCTACCTTTTTGCAAAAGAGAACTGAAAATGGCGCACAATACACAAAAACACTTACAGTTCTTTGCACTATGGAGGCGGAATAATGTAAGAGAAGGGGGTTTTCACAGAAATACACTGACTACAGACAAAAAAACTCCTGAATAGGACTGAAAACAGTGAGGAAAAACCCAAAGTCTGAAGGTAAAGTTAACCTTCCCTGACTATTGCACCTGTCACACTGTGAATTCAGTATGCAGCGCACCTACTGCACTTGGGAAGTGCGATGCATACAGTCTGCCTTGAAGGCGGGGTGTGATGGTACCAATGCGAGAATTTGAACGAGTTTTTACTCACAATTTGCAATTTAATTCAGGGATTTAGGCCGAGTAAGTGGTGTTCAGTATATGTAAAACACAGGGGTGTTCTAAAGAGGTTACTAGAGCCACCACTTAGGGCAATTAGACTGTTTGCAGATCGATTGCTTAATTTTTAAACAAAACCTGGAGATAGAATGAAGCAACATTGATCTACTTTGCATTTGTATAACAAATGTAGTTCGAAGGCTAGCCAGCTTGGCTTCAGGCTCTGTCTGTAAGTTTATAAAAGAAACAAAGATAGATAGGCTAACAAACAATATAGTCGCTCCCCAGCGGAGTCGCCATTTTGTTACCGGGAATAGTGTCCACTCGGATGCTGCTATTCACACTAAGACTAGTAGCTATCTTAGAAACAAACAAGTAAAGTATACTTCCACTTTCCTTTATGAAAATAGATAGGAGTGAAGCAAAGGAGACCAACCTTAGTCTTGCGCTTAATTTCCTCTCCTTCCTGATAGATCTTCGCCACTTCTTCTTCGTCTGCCCAGCTTCAAAGAGCACCTGTGGAATCACAACAACATACTACTATCGAAGAACAAAGATCTATATTCATAAATAACATAGGACCAGATGTGTGTTAACCATACAAATGCATATATAAGTAAACATACAAGAATATGGAGAAAAACTTGAATAGCTTTATTAAGATGAAAATTAGCAAGAAGATTACAACCATATTTTCTGACCCAACATCATCCTCCAGCTAGAAAGCACTTCTTCACCTCAAGTAAATCTTAGATCACCCAACGCTATGAATGTACACCAGAAAACCAACAAGACTTCTCTATAAGATACAAAATTCCAGCCTTTGGATCTCTATGATGAGGGATCCATATATAGATGATTAAAGGGAGGTGAGTCATCTTCTGGGGTCTTGATTAGTGTCTTCTCTTCGATAGTTCCTACTTCCACTTGGAGAATGGTGATCTCTTACTCATCCTTGGCCGAAAACAGAGAGGCAAGTGTCAGAGGGGAAGCTTTTGGAAGATTCCATGATCTTCCACCTCGCATTTTGTCCCTACCATTTGTCCATTCCCGACCATCGCACCATACAGAGGAGCAATTCAGCATGCATCACACCTTGTACACTGGGAAGGTGATATGCATCACACCCTCTGCACGGGTTTTCAGTATGGTCCAGTTTTGACCATTTATGAGCATTTTTTAGTGGAGAACTTCTGGGAGATGATGTAATCAGCTGACCTTTTTCCTTTAGGCAGTGAAGCAACACTTTTAGGGACTTAGGAGCCCTCAGTTTATGGACATTTATGATTTGGGTTGAAGTGCCCAAAAATGTCTATAACAATCCCCCAACCTCTTTTCTATGATGGAATGGGTCTTCGAGCCTTTGAAATCCTTTCAAATACTAACAATGATTGATTTCTATTTTACACAGAAAATGCTGCAATACTATGAAATCCCGCTAAGCTCTGTTTATTTTGGACTTCAAAAGTCCTTAAACACTGTCTATTCCTCTATTGGGTCCATTCTTATCGCTATCGCATGTCGCAAATGGCATGTTCCCAGTCTTCCATTTGTACTTTGAAATATTTTAAAAACACTAAAAATCTTGAAAAAAATGGCTTTGGTGGAGCTGAAATATTATATATTTTTATTCCCGAATCCCTTCAGGTCCAGGTTTTATCGCATTGGCGCTATCCCTTTATATTTCATTAAATAATGAAATATGTGAAAATATATAGAAAAATGCCTTTCAACATATCTCAAATCTTATGCAATAATATTTATATAACCATCGGGTCCAGCTAATCGCATCGTGCCTATACATGTATAAAGGCCCCACTCCATAATGTTTCCCCGATTGCGATCCACCGATGCAATTGATCGCAATCCCATATCGCTCATGCCTCGTGTTAGTGCTTGAAATTTCACCTCAGACTGAAAAAGGTAAACTTCAAGGCAACATCAAACCACTTAGCCTCGTAGCTAGCCCTACGGGGCAGGAGAGGGCTCTCTCCGGTCTATCTCGGTAAAGATCTTCAATGGGCGAGATAATCAATGTGGAAACACTGATTGTAAGCTAGTGAACTGATAAAAAGGTTTGATTTCGGGATTTTTAGGGTTTTGGTGGAAAATTGGGGAAAGGCAATTTTGGGTGCAGGGATTGGACACAGTTTTCGCAGGGGGTTATTTGGGGCAAGGTAGGAGACTGTATTGATGCCTTTGATAGATGTGGATGGATTAGAATGACTGTTTAGAAGCTAAGGAGAGAAAGCAAGCACCTTGAATTCTCCTTAAACAGTTGAAAACATTGATATTAAGAAAACTTAAAGGCAGAGCATAGCAACCATGAATTCTACCTTAACACTTCATTTGCCTAATTTGCAGAAGAAAAATTAAGAAGATGATTCACATAACAAACTTACAAGTACAAAGAGAAACACAACATCAATACATGTAACCACAGGAATCCCAAAAAGGACTGCAAAACCCTGGTCTTTCTTCCTTTGCCAAAATGCAGTGATACAATCAGTAAGACAATAGAAGCTTTCCCCTCAAGAGTCCAACCATGAAAATGACCAATAAAGTACATAATATAGGCAAGCTGACATCTTTCCTTGACTCTATGGTTCGAGCTCACTATCCTAGGAGTTGTTTCAACCAATTCCAAACTGAGCACTGAAAACTAGGCAGTCAAAACAACTTGCCTCTATAAGCTAGGAAACCAATTCATTCATTAAATTTTTGCCTATCTTATGAATGAATCTTCTAGAAGAGATAAATGAGTGTAAAAATATCATAAAATTACATCATTTACATCAAGGAGGATCAAAATCCACTCCAAAAAGTCAAACCTAGTCAAAATTGTGTTTTGTTGAGGTGTAGGTACAATTTCTGTGAAAATTGCCCGACGGGTCGCGCACTGATTCTGAACAGGTCGCGCACCTTTGGAGAAGTTTTTGAGGCACTTACAGGTGTCCAAATGAGGCAAAAGTGGTCTTTTTGGAAAGTTCTACACGTCTACTTTCCAACCCAAGTGGAATTTCTGAATTTGGTGTCCATTTGCCCCTCCAAAGTTGCAATCTCCCACGACTGCTTCCTGTGTGTCAAAAAGGTGGCAGAAAGTCATTTTTTGCTTGGTTTTTGACCTTCTGGAGGCTCAAAACTTGGTGAAATTTCTTGGTCTTTGCTGAGAAAGTGTATTTTTGCATGAAAAATCCAAAAATGAAAACTTTTCCTGAAATGGACCTCCCAATTGAAAACGTCGCGCACGGTGCGCGACCCGTTGGTGGAGAAAACCTGTGTTTGGCACAAAAAATTCACAATTGACAAAATTTTCTCTAAATTTCTTGAAATTTGGGCTGGGAGTCCCCAATCAAGTACCCTGCTCAGTCAAAGAGGCTTTGGCCAAAATTTGGAGTGGATCGGGCCTTTTCCGTCGTTTTAGTGCCTTGGCCAACCTCCTTGGATCTCGCGATTGTAATTTTGAAGTTTCTCTAAACCCATGACATTTGTGTAAAAAGTGAAGGAGGTTTTTCTTATTTGGCATGTTTTCCACAAAAACCTCTCTCATTTTTCTAAAATTCATCTTTTATTGCTCTGAAACACCATTTGAGTGAAACTTATCCCGATGTGTGAAACAAGGAATTTTGTCGAAATGAAGTGAAATGAAGGGGATAAGGGGCTTCTAAATTCTTGGGGAAATTTTTGGAAGTAGGGAGGGATGTTAGGAAGAAGGGGAAAGTGGAATCTCAAAGATTTAGTGAGGGGAAGGGGTCCAAAAGGGCAAAACACAGGCCCAACCTAGAAAATTGCCAGGTTGTAGCTAGAAACTAAGGTTTGTGCCATAATGAGGAATTTGGGGAATCTCAGTAATGGGAAGCATTTCGTAAGGTACTTTAATGATAAGGTAAGGTGTATGAACATCAGGAAACAAGTTTTGCTGATGATTTGACCGTCCAAGAGAAATTGCCTTCAAAACCCTAGGAGAGGGAAATGACATTACCTAGGCGCAACTGAAGCATGAACAAGGTGTAAAATGACTCATTACACACTGAGATGATAGTGAAAACCCTATGAATGATGATAGGCTCAGCTGAATAGTGACATAGATTGGAATTTGGGCAACTTTGAAAAGAGTGAGAGCAAACCCTAGACCTAATGCCTCGTGACCAAATTTTGCTTGAAGACTCACTGAAATGACAAAATTTGACCTTGACGCTTCAAAATCACTTTGTAAGAGCATATTTGATCACTGGAGGAAGGCTGGAAAGACTGAAACTAACAACCACCACACGCTCCAGAGTGATAGTCATTAAGAACCTTTTTAGCCTCGTCATGAGTGAGACAACGGCGGAAAATAGAATCCACCCCACGACGATAAAGAGTATCTCCAATAATAGTGTAAGGTTGGGATTGGAAGTGTATTTTTCGGTGTTGAGATCGTGAGATGTCAGGCCAAAAAGATTGGGTCTGGAGATAGACAATAATATCTCCATACCATGGATCAACAGTGATTATCAGGAACAAGGAATCATCCAGAGGTTTGGTATCAGCATGAGGGAAGTCACACATCAATTCTGCAAAAACTAAAGACTTCTTTGACTTGGCCTTTTCAAATTCCAAGTCAAATTCCTCCAAGATGACAATCCATTTGGAATACTTGCCCCCAAGGAATTGTTTATTCAAAATGTATTACATAGGGTTATAGTCGGAAATGAGCGTGGTTTTGCATAACAAAATGTAGTGACGAAATCGTTGAACAACTTGTAGTGCTGCCAAGGCCAGTTTCTCCATATGTGAATATTTTAACTCAGTCGGAGTTAGAGTCCGACTAAGATAATAGATCACATGTTCACTCTCGAGGTCATCCTGTTGAACTAAAACCATCCCAATGGTGGAATGGGAAGCAGCGAGGTACAAGAAGTAATCCTGGTTGTAGTTGGGAGGATGCAATAATGGCACATGGGTCAACGCAAGTTTAAGCGCATCAAAAGATTTGTCAGCTATCTCAACCCAAAAGAATGGAGTGTTATGTTTCAACAACTAGGTGAAACCTTTTGTAATCTCGGTGTAGTTAGGAATGAAATGCCGTAAAATGTTTGCTTTCCCTTGCAAACTCTAGAGTAGGCGAAGAGTCGAAGGAGGTGGTAATGTGACGATGGCTTCGACCTTCAAAGGATCGACACAAATGCTGGCTTTGGATATAACAAATCCTAGTAAATGACCTGTTTCTATACAGAAAACACATTTGTGGGGATTCAGGCTAATCTGATAATGCCTACATCTCATAAAAATTGCTCGTAAATGAGTGAGATGGTCGGCTCGACGTAAAGAATGAGCAGGTAAATCATCGAGATAAGGCTGCACAATGTGCTTAATGTCATGAAACACATAAGACATAGCCCTTTGAAAAGTTGCACCGGCATTCTTCAATCCAAAAGGTAACTTTCAATAAGAAAAGGTCCCCCATGGACAAATGAATGTCATTTTTGGTTGATCGACAGGTAGAATGTTAAATTGATTGTAACCGGAAAAGCCATCCATAAAGGAGAAAATTTCACTGCCGGCACATTCATCGACAATTTGATCGATATAGGGTGTTGGATAATTGTCCCTGGGACAAGCACGATTAATATCCCTATAGTCAATACATATTCTTATTGTCCCTTGTTTTTTAGTAACCGGAAAATTTTTCAATACCCAATCGGTTAAAGGAATTGGATAAATGAAACTTGCTTTAAGTAATTTCTCAACTTCTGTTTTGATGGCAACAGTTTTTCGTGGGTGTATCTGATGCAAACGTTGCCGGACAGGTTTAGCATCCGTGTAAGTTTTAATCTCATGAACAACAATTGAAGGATCAATTCCTGGCATTTCCTCATAGGACCACGCAAACACATCACATAATTCTTGAAATAGGGCTTTATATGTTTTGATTTGAGTGTCTGAACAAGAAGCACCTATGTGAATGTTTTCAATAATCCCAAGTTTGAATGAAATGTCGATAAGAACCGTTCGAGAAATATTTGCTAAATTTTGTTCAGAATCAGGATGTTTTAATGGATTCTGCGGTTCTTTGACATATTCAACAGTAAAAATAGATGAAAAATCATCCTCAAAATGATCAATCTTAGGTGAAAACGAAGATCGAGGATGAAGATCTTCCCATGGTCGCATCAACAGACAAAAGTTCCCGAATTTGCTCACCGGTGTGAGCAGTTTCAGAAAATGTTGTTGAATCTGAGGTTGAGATTGAAAGTGATTTTCCATGGATCACATTCACTAGATCAAGATTGACTGAACTTGAGTTGGAAAACGACTATACAAATTGATAAGAAACTTCAAAGGGACTCAAAGGCATGGCACACCAAAAGAGTCCACCTCTGAATCGAATGGAATGATCGAAGGATCATCAAGAACAATGGATTATAACGAAATCATATGAACAGTCGCGAAAGGAGACGGTATGTTGGGAGGAGAAAATGAAAAAGTTCCGAGTAAACCAGAATCTTTAACTAATCCTACCCCAACATCCTTATAAGGGATAGCGGTTTTACCAACATGTTGAATACTCTCAGCAGAGGATGGGTCGGATGAAAAGTAAGTTAACTGATATATTGTAACAATATTTCCATTATGTGGAAGCTTAATAAGCCGAAAGACCGATGAAACAACAGCAGTCATGGCATAAGACCAGCTAGTACCCAAAATAAGGTTGTAATCCAGACGGGCATCAACCACCTCCACATATAGATTAACAGTTTTTCCTTCAACCCCTATAGGTAAGTCCTGCAAAATGCCATAAGGATGAAACCCTCGGCCATCAAAGGCCTTCAGAATCGTCAGGAATTGATTAAGTGTAGGAGAACTAAGGGCTTTCCAACACTGTATTGACATAATACACATTGAAGCTCCCTCATCAATCACAGTCCTAAAGCAAGGTCTGTTTTTGACTAACACTGGAATTTGGAAAGCCATTTGATGAGGTAAACGAGGTGTACTATTTTCTAAATCGAATACTATGATGTTTGAGTCCTGAAGATCAGCAGCTCCTATAGCCGACAATAGCAATTTACGTTGTGCTCGACAAGATTGTAGCACCTCCAAAGCCGACATTGCTAAAGGGGAAACAGCTGAATCTTCAATAATGTTATAGCTTTCAGTAGCTCTCGCATGTGGATTGAAAGCTGACTTTCGAAGTATACCTTTAGCAGGCGGTTTGATTACTAAGTCCGGATTAGGTTTCTTGATCTGTAGTGGATCGGAACCACACAGAGCTGAGGTTGATGGATTGGAATTAGAATATTTCGCTTCCTTACTCTTGAGTGATAAAAAGGGTATTTTGAACTCCTAATTACCTTCACATTAATTGTCAACCCAGGGATGACTTTTTATTTCAAAAGTGTACTCAGTCTGAGGCGACTATTTACTCAAGGGTAATGTTATGAAAGGTGTAGTACAGTGCTTAAAATGCAAAAGTAAATGAATGCTCAAAATGAGATCGACTTACAACGAAGTAGCTTAAGACTTAAATCATGCATTCAGAAAACTACAGTAAATGATGAGTCAAGGGTACAGTAACAGTAACTCATCCCTTTGTAAACTGATGTAGCTGAAGATAATCAAGCAACAAATCATCAATCTAGGAACTAGACAACAAATGTCAATGCCCAGTATAGTTTCAGATCGTTCTTCACACCAAATGAATCAATAACACAAATAACAGAAAATGGAACAACAATTAAGAAATGGAATAGCAGCTAGGAAATGTAATAGCAACTGAATCCAATAAGCAACAACACCTTAGTCTACAAGAATAAATGCACAAAAATCAAATGGCAATTCCCTATCTTTAAAGATGAATCGAATAGCACAAGGTAAATAGAACAACACTGATTAATGTTGAAATATGGAACAACGCTTCAAAGCCAAACATAAATACACAGCAACGTAACACACATCACACCTTAATGGCAATCTGATCTTGGTAATCCACTTATTAGTCTTACTTATAAAGAATACAATTGTATTTTAGAATGGAACAGCAACATCAATAGATCCAACAATCACAAGGAAATATAATCTCTAATATGAATTCAGTAATACCAGTTAATAAGTGTTACAATAGGGATACGCTGTAATTGAACAACAATACATTCTGTAAGGGTCAGCAACATTATATCAATGATTGAAAGAATAGCAATGCGCTACCAAGTCAAGATGAATCAATACAACATTCCTAGCATTGAGAATGATATTACTTAGTTGAACATGAATCGAATATAACAGAACCGTGATGTAAAATAACAAAACATACCAGATTACCAAATAATGCTAATAAGTAAAACAACGCATAAACCAAGAAGATAACATACAGCAGCAACAGTGTACTACACCAGACGCTAGGCCCTTAGCCGCCAGCGGATGCTGCTGGGTTACTTCAGATGAAAAGAATGAACAACAACTCCCAAATCAGGTATTAATCATTAAATGGTGAAATCATTACAACAGCTGAAGCTTTGAGACTTAAAGCATGAAACAATCCTTTCTTCCTCCTATCCTATCATGAATTCTTAATTCTAAATATCTAATTCTAAATCCTCAATTCTACATTCTCTTAGCCATCCCTCTCCAAATTAATCATCCCCTTATTTGATCTCTGTTCTCATTTGAATAAAGAGAGATCAAAGAGAAGTTACAACAAAGATAATTACAACATGATTTCTATAAAAAAATTGGATTGATTCTAACCAATTGATGAACAAGAAGATATATTTCCATCCATCTCTCAACAGGAGCAAGACGAATTTGGCTTTGAAGCCGAGATTTGGAGGACGGCCGCAACAACAAATCTGAGAAAATCATGCTCAAATAACCTTACGTTTATCTCAATACAAGCCGAATTTGGGCAAACCGTCCTTTCCTAAAATTAATTGGTTCCGTTATGGAAAAAACCCATGTTCCAGATTTTCCAAATTATTCTTCATTTGCTCAGAATCTCAACCCCAAAACTATCGCTTCTTATTCCAGCGAATTTGGTTTAGTTCTGATTTTACTTTTCTCTAGACATGTTTCAATTCATAAATGAAAACTAAGAGGTGTAATAGACCCTACCTCATTCCAATGCTTGTTTGTGGCAGCCTTGTTTCAATAACTTGAAGCAGTTCCCTTTTAATAACCTGCATACACAAACAAACAAACATCAAAGAACACCTACATAGATACTATAATAAAACATGTTCATTATGGAGATCAAGGAGCTCATAAAATAAACCATTAGAGACAGTTCATTGAGAAAAACAAACTTGATTGTATTAACTTTATGAATAAAAGAACCTTACAACCTTTGCCTTGATGTTGCACAAGCTCTTTCCAGGGTCCAATAGGAATCTCCTCTACTTTGACAAGCCTCACTCACTTCCCAAATGAAATGAAAGGTATGTGATCTCTCCTCTCACAAGCTCAAAAAGGATGTCTAATTTCCATCACCATTTACCCTCAAGAATCTTCAGCTTTCAACCCCACTACAACTAGTCCAATGCCTGAATTTATAGTACAAATGGAGGAGGTTGTAAGTCCACCATTGAAGGGATAAGTTCCTATTTCAATGGGATAAGGACCTCATATCATGGAGTTAGCTCCCCTAGTTATGGAATGGATGAACCAAGGTGGAGCGGACTTTCCAGCATCATATTCCTTCTAGAAGCATCCAAAAGTGACCCAAGGTGAGTTTTTAAGAGCAAACTCACGCCTTTTTAACTTTTACAGGGGCTCACACCCATCACTTAATAGACAGAGCGGCCAGGTTCGCAGGGGACATGACCATTGGGTGCGGCACCGCAGGCAATGTTAGGAGAAAGTGTGAAACCAGGATTTAAGATATTTTTAAGGTCTTTCTCCCATTTTCAAGGCTTGACATGAAGAGTTGAGGCTTAAGACTTACAAAGGAGGTATGTATGAGTGGTGATGGCCTCACACAAACTGTAGAAAGTCATGGTGACATTTTTTTTGTGTAACAGGGGGGAATCAAGGTGGATGAATGAATTGAAGGAGGGGATGAATTTATATGAGGGGGTTTTAGTACTTATTGCCTATAAGTCATTGAGCCGAGGGTCCGATCCCTCCAAAAGACATAGAAATGCTCTGAGCCTCTTTGAATTAAAGGTTTTGGTACTTTAAACTTTATTTGTGGGAAATTAGTAAAGTGAAAGGATGAAATGGATGGCGGAAGTTAATTAATTGACTTTGTAAACCTTATGCAACTTTAATTGCCCACTCACATTTGGAACTTTGATGATGAGAATGATAAATATGTTTTTTCTCTAACCAATCATGATAACTTCTGCAACCTTTCTTCTACTTACCCATCTACTCATCCTACCATTTTTACTTCTCTTAACTCTACCTATCTAGTTATCTACCAAGGTTACATTGTTTGGCCATATTGAATAGCTGCAAGAGCCAGCTTTTCAACATATGACTACTTTCTTTCTATATAATTTAAGTTTCAACTTAAATAATAGACAGGATGTTAAATTCCACTATCTTCTTGTACTAAAACCATTGCAATGGTTGTATCTACTGTAGCTAGATACAAGTTAAAGTCTTTTTGATAGTCAAGAGCGTACATTAATGATGCTTTTATTAGGGATTCCTTTAAAGCACCAAAGGAAGCTTGCGTAACCTGATCCCAGTTGAAGGGCACTTCTCTTTTCAAAAGACGCGTATAATCTTTAGCAATTTCAATGTAATTTGGAATGAAGCTCCTCAGAAAGTTTGCTTTCCCTTGGAGTTTATGAATCTAAAGAAAATTTGAAGGTGGAGGCATATCGATGATTGCCTGAACCTTACATGGGTTGAGTCGAATCCCATCCTTAGAAACTATGAAACCAAGTAATGACCAGAATCGACAAAAAACACACACTTGTGTAGATTGAGTCGTATCTTGTAGTGTCGGCAACGTAAAAATATAGCTCTCAAATGCTGCAGATGATCAGTTTTCTTTTGCAAATGAGCCCGTAGATCATCGAGATATGGTTGAATTATGTTCTTGATGTCGTGGAAGGCATAGTTCATAGCCCTTTGAAAATTTGCCCCTGTGTTCTTTAAACCGAAAGGTATTTTACGGTATGCGAATGTGCCCCATGGACATATAAATGCAGTCTTCGACTGGTCCTGTGGGCGGATATTTATTTGATTATACCCTAAAAATCCATCCATGAATGTAAAGATTTCACATCCGGCGCATTCATCAATTATCTGGTCAATGAAGGGTGTAGGGTAGTTGTCCTCTGGACAAGCTTGATTTACATCCATATAATCAATGCACACTCTAATTGTTCCTTTCTTTTTCATCACAGGAACAATATTTGATACCCAATCAATTAGAGAAATTGGGTAAATTAAAGCAACATGTAAATTTTTTTCAACTTCTGCCTTGATGGTAGCGGCTTTCTTTGGGTGTACTTGCCGAAGCAGTTGTTGTACTGGTTTGACATTTGGATACATCTTGATTTCGTGTTCAACTATGATCTAGTCTATGCCTGACATTTCTTCATAAGACTATGAAAAGACATCTCTGAATTCAAGAAAGAGAGCACAATATATTTCCAGTTCTGAAGAAGAGCAAGTTTTGTCGACATGAATATTCTTTACAACATTAGGTTTGGTCGAGATATTCATGGCAATAGTTCCTTCAATATTGGAAAGATTTCACTCGGAATCCACCGTATTTACAGTATTTGATAGAAAATCAAAAACTAAAGGATGATTAAGGTCTCTAGAATAATCTTCGTTGTAATCCTGAAGATGGGAATGATGGTGGTAATCCTCCCATGCTGCCTCTCTTAACATCATTGACTGAATGATTCCCTCGTCTGTAGAATGTACATGGGACCAAATCCAAGCACTCGATTAGCGTTGATTCGGGTATACCGCCAAGGCCAAGAAAATTGATTTCTACAAAATTTCTATTGGGCTTGGAGGCAATACCTAGCGATGATCCATGCTAACAAAATGTTTGGAAATCTTCTGAATCTTTGTAGATATAGAAGATACCATATTGCAGGTTCCCACTGTGGCCACTTCCACCAGATTACTCGGAGGCATTATGGCAAAAGTACCCATTAAGGCAGGGTCTTTTAGGAGGCCTACTCCGACATTTTGAACTGAATGAGAGCTTCCATGGATCATTGGAATGCTACCCCTAACTTGTGAACCGTTTGGGAGAAAGGTTTATTGGTCAACGATTGTAGTTCCTCCTTCAAAGGGAAATGCAATCTTTCTAAAATATGTTCACACAATAGCAGCCATAGCATAAATCCAGGGCCTTCCCAATAGGATATTTTAATTGAGGTTTCTGTAGATAACTTCGACGTCAATTTCTACTATCTTGCCCCCTCGTTCAACTTGCAAGTTACTTAAAATCGCGTACAGGGTGTATGTGCATCTATCGAACTCTTTTAATGTCGTTGATGATATTGACAAGGGTGGTGAGCCTAAATTTTTCCAGCAACTCATTGACATAATGCAGGTAGATGACCCCTCATCAATGATTGTTCGATGAATAGTTTTGTTGAGGGCTTTTACCTGTACGAGGAAAGCGAGTTGAGCTGATAATTGAGCTTCATACCCTTTATGATTAACGGCCACAAGATCAAAATCCGATGGGTCAATCCCACCTATTGTTGATAAAAGAGTCTGTTTTTGGGAGGGGAAATTTTGCAGTACTTCAAGTCTCGACATAGCAGATGGGAATTGGGCCAGATGCTCTACTATATTATAATTCTTTGTTGCTCGAGCACGAGGATAAAATGTCGATTTCTATATTACTCCCTTTGTCGGCTTTATTGTTAGTTCAGGAATGATGGATGGCACAACTTCAGTCTAAGTTGTTGTCGAACTACTAGGTTGATCTGTAGCCTTGTTGTTTGACATCTGTGGATTCTGATAATCTTTATTCCTTGTTGATATCAAAGCATCATTTTTTTGTTTTGAAATGGACAACATAAGCACTTGGGATGGGGAAGCATTGTTGCTAGCAACCAAAATGGTTTCTGGGTTTGGAAACGGATTAGTCAACACTGCTGAGGTATTTGAACTCTTAAAGAACTTCTTGATCTCAGCTTTATGTGGAAATTCTTTCATCCAAAGGTCTCTATTGCATATGAGACATGGCACACTAGTTTTATTTTGCCTACAAGGGTTTCCAGAAGGTTTCTCAGGAGTCAAATCTTCCTATTTCTTCCTTTTGTTTTTGCCTTTCTTCTTGCCCCCTGGTTGCTTCAGTTCTTTGCCTTTGTAGGATGACACAGCATTAACCTCCAAGGAAGGAAGTTTGTCATTTTATTTTTTACTAGAAACTACAAGGGCTTTACCAGATGGGTCCTTTGGGGTTTGCGTACTTGAGGTGCCAATCACGTCGTCACTGGCATGAGAGTCCCTATTCAATTTAGGAGGAGGAGGAATGGAAAACTCTCGTCTAGGAGCATCAGGAATTTTTTCATAGAGCATGCCAGACTAAGTGTAGATCAAGTCTAGATATTGTGCGTGAACAATGACTTGCTCTTTAGTGATAATACCTCCCTTGGCCACATCTTCTATAATAGAAGGTAACATTGACTTAATAAACCATTCAGCTAGAAGCTGATCAGGAACATATGCCTTTACCATTCAGCGACGATGTTGCCACTCATGAATATGATCAAATATGTGAGTGGTTGTTGTCTATTTAAAACTGGTAAGGAGATCCATTCCTGTTTCGTACCTTATGGGTAACTGAAAATGGGTTAAAAAGGTGGTGGAAATGACTTGAGTTAGCATTTGCTGAAAAAGGCAAAGCCTAATCAAATCATCATTGAGGGTGTTGGACGAACACCACAAATGAAAGGTCATTACATGATTCAATGGATCTTCACCTGGATTCCCATTGAATTTAGGAATATCTGATGGAAGTTAATGGGGAATTGCTGGCCACCAAGGGGCGTAAGCAATTGGATCATTTGTTAGTCGATTCAAATCTGGTAATTCTAAAGTTGCTACAAAGGGAAATTGTTGATTCAGGTTTGGCAAAGCATACCCAGGATAAGATGGGATTTCCTAAACAGTAGGTCTTTGCGTACTAGCATAATTTATTTGATGCTGGTAAGTTTGATAAGGTCGATGACTATAACCATTATAATATGATTGTTGGTAACCGTTCTAAACAAACGGTTGCCCATTACCTGCAATTTTTTTTTGCTCAGGTGCTCAGTAATCTTGCTGGAATTGCAGTTGTAGATATGACACCACCTGTGGCTATGAGACCATTTTCTGTTGTCCAATACTGGATGTTTGACGAAGATGAGGGGTGATAGTACTTGTTCGAGCTTGAGTCACTTTAGTTAAGGAGCCACTAATCAGCAGTTGTGTTTGAGTTGCGGAGACAAGAGGGTGTTGTATTATGACCTAAGAGACTTGAGGTTGACATACAACAGGCAGCGCTTGTACTTGTGACACCATCACAATAGCCAGTGTAGTGCAAATGTTCAACATAGGTTGATTTTGTTGCATTGAATATACAACTCTTGGTTTTTGAGGTAGTATTAGTATCCAACCACTCGATGTAATTCCAGCTTGACTCGAATTTTGTTGTGAACTCTCATATGGTTGTTCTCTCAGAGTGAACAATGAAAATGCATACTCCCCCCCCATATGGTGGTAATCCAGTGTTCAAAGGGTAAATTGGTCTTTGGAAACTAGACTGCCCAAATTGATAGTGATGTGAAGGATCAATTTGGTGAGTCTCAACATAAGAAACTCCACATAAGATTCCGGATGAGCAAATAGGAACAGACCATGCTATCGAAACAGTCCCTGGGTGGACTCCATCTAGCAGTTGAGAACTATTTGGGACAGACGGTATACTAGACAACATTGTTGGAGTAGTGGTAGGAGGTCCTGTCGCTGTTGTATCTGATGACACAGTCCTAGATGTCGATATTTGTTCATACATATCGAGTCTATCCAGAAGATTTCCTAGTGATTCGATAGGAACTTGCGATGAAGGGTGATAAAAAAAACTAACTTCTGTGGTAGAAGGATATAGGTGGATCCTAGTTCCAAAATGCAATGGGGTACTAGATGGAAGATCCTCCACAATCTCTTATATAACAATCAGTCCAAGTGGAAGAAGTAGACCGTCAGGTCCGTAAAATATTTCTGGTGTCAAAGAAGGTATAGACTCTACAGTGATAGATGTTGGAGGGGTGACGCCTTCCGAATCAGCCCTAGATGGACCTGTTTCAGGAATAAAAGTGTTTACCATTACACTAGGATGAGTTCTAATGTCCTCTTGTAACTGCAAAACTTCTTCTGTAGAGGCAGGGGTACTAGAAATAATTGGAGTAACTAGAGTCTCTAATGATGTTGAAACAGAAGTTTCAAATAAACTAGGAGGTTTTGACCCAGTTAAATGAGATCGCTTGCCCCAAAACGGTTTCGTTTCCAAATTCAAAGACGTTTGACTCGTTTGTCCCCGTGAACAATGGGGTTTTGATTGACTTTCTTCAACGATTTCGGATTACTTAATCAACTAAAAATTAAAAGGGGAAAATGTTATTCTGAATTAAATGAATTTTATGATGCTTGACATAACTTGCTTTTTTAATTTTTAAGAGTCAAGAAAAAGCTAAAAGTGAATCTAGTCGCCTTCAAATTTTAGTGAGCCTGAAGTGACAAGTGCTGAGATGGACCTTTTCTTTTAAGGAGTCGAAAAGGAACGAAAGTAACTACTCTGGAAATCTAGATAAAGGGATTACTAGACCAATCACAAAACTGCAATATACACCTCGGTGGTAAATTATAGAGAAATTACCAAGGACTTTACGTACAATATTCAATCTTCTTGAATTTTGTGTTTAGTGCATTGTGATCGATAGGGCAACAGACATAGCTTCCTAAGGATAAAGGATATCAGCCTATTATGGTCTCCCAATATATACTCGATGGTATGTGGGAGCACAAGTCCGTAGTAATATAAAAGAGGAGGAATCACCCAATCTACGATGAAAATGATAGTTACCAGGCTTTACGATGCTGGAATACATCTCTAGACTAGACTTCTAGATGTCGTGTGTTAGGTTCCAAAGCGTTTTTATGTTCATTTAGGTTTATTTTACAGTTGATCTTTCTTAAGAAGTTTGCCTTTCAAGGTTCACCGCGTGATGTAGATGTATAATTCCTAAATATGCAATCTAAATGATAAAGAGTCATTTGTTTTCTTTTAGCAAAGAAAATCCTAGCTAATAAGGAAAGAAGAGTAAAATTCTTTCAACATAGAGCACAGAGCACACACTAAATGCACTTTTCCTAAATCAATTTCCAAATGCAGTCTAAATGCAAATGCACATGCATGTATTATTTTTCCATTTCCTTAATGTGAGAATGACAAAAAGAAAACTAAGTATAGATCTAAACTACTTTTCCTCAAAGCAACACTTTAGAAATTTCTTTTCAAAAAAACGGAAGGAAGACTAAGACGACACTTTCACTTTCGAATGGAGAACTGCTTTCGACACTTCAAAGAATTGACAATTCAAATCAAATACAATGGAAAAAGTAAAATTGACTATCTAAAAGAGGAAGACTTTATGACACTCGTTTCCTTGATTGAAAACGATAGTTATGATACTTTTGAATCAAAAGACGATAGTTCGATTAAGCTACTTTTTCCAAATGAGGACTGTAAATGACGAAAAATACATAAAAAAAATTTACAATTCCTTATCAATGGAGGCTAAATAATGTAAAGGAAGAAGGTTTCAACAGTGATATACTGATCATATGCTACAAAACTACTGAATAGAGCTGAAAACAATGAAGAAAAAACCAAAATCTAGAGAGAGAAACAGTCTCATTCAATCAGTGCACCTGTCCTTAAGGGAAACAGGGATGCATCTCACCTGCACCACATAGGAGGTGCGATGCATCCAGACTGCCAATCGGAAATAATGCGATGGTTTAGGGATGAGACTAAGCTTGGTTTTCACCCACATTTTGCAGCTAAGTTCAACGATTTAGGCCTAGCTTATGATAGACGGTAAACACAAACTATAGAGGTATGATCTAATGAGGTTATTGAGCCACCACCAGGGCACTTATGATGTTTACAAGTCAGATGTTGAGTTCATAAACCAACCCAGAGATTGACTAAAGCAACGTTGATCTACTTTGTAGTTTCATAGCAAAAGAATTTCAAAGGCTAGATGGTTTAACTTCAGGCTCCATCTGTACTTTATAAAGCAAACAACAGTAATAAACAAATAAACTATTCGCTAGCCAGCAAAGTCACCATTTTGTTTCAGGGAAAACTAGTGTCTATTCAGATCTGTTAGTCCCACTAAGATAGGTAGCTATCTTAGAAACAAACAATTCAAAGTGAATTGTGCTTTCCTTTATGGGAGATAGATGAGAGAGAAGCAGAGAGCACCAACCTTAGTCTTTCGCTTGGGTCCTTGCTTGTTTCTTCTCTCCTTTGATAGAGTTTAACCACTCCTTTGTCACTTGTCCTACTTCAAAGAACACTTGTAGAGGCAAAGCAACAAAATACTATCAAAGCATAGAGATCAATGATACCATAAACAATGTAGAATCAGATGTACATTAACCATACAAATGCATACACAAATACAAGATTCATAAATATACAAGTATGTGGAGGAAAACTCAAATAACTTTATTGATAGTAGAAGTAGAAGAGAAGATTACAACCCAGCTGTCTGATCCAGTGCCATCCTCCCAGCACGAACGCCCTCTTCACCTCATGAAAAGCTAGATCACCAAACAATACAATTCTTCACAGAGAAACCAATAGCACTTCCTTACAAAATACAGAATTCCAGCCTCTGGATCTCTACGATGATGGATCCATATATATATATATTTGTAAGGGGGTGAGTCAGCTTGTCGGATTTTGATTAGTGTCATTTCACTGATAGTTCTTGGTTCCACTTGGATATTTCATGATCTCTTACTCATCCCTAGGTGAATTCAGAGACGCAAGTGCCATATGATCAGTTTCTAGAAGATTCTCTAAGTTTCCACCTATCAAACTGTCTCTGCCATTTGTCTGCTCTCGCTCATCGCACCCTATAGAAGGGATTTTAAGTATGCATCACACCCCTTGTGTGTAACAGGTGATTCGCATCACACCCTCAGCATGGAGCAGTTTGTATGGTCCAGTTTTAACCAGTTCTGAGTAGTTTTTCAGGGAGAACTTCTCGGAAATGATGTAATCAGTTGCCCTTAATCCTTTAGAGTATGAAACAAAATTTTGATGGGTTTAAGAGCCCTTGGTTTATCGACATATGTGCTTGGGGTTGCAGTGCCCAAATATGTCTATAACACCCTGAAACAACTTTATTTCTCAAAAATCATAAATATAATTCGTATATAAGATTAAAGACCAAAACATGTCTCTACAATGCAGTAATAGTCAAGAAAACAAGCAAGTAAGGAATCATAGTGGAATACGTTACTGCCTACCTGATAGCTAGATTAGCACAAGGGAGTAGCGAGGGTTAGAGAAAAACCAAATTATATTAAATACATATGCTTGTATAACCTAGAATAATTACAATTACAATGCCTCAAAAAAAGAGATCCACCATATTTAAGCTAAGGCTGTCAAGAAACCCTATGAGAACTACCATATAAGAAAAACGCCTTAGCCATAGACTACACCCAGTGGATAGAATTGGTGGTTTCCTTCTAGGTGCACGAGCTATTCTGGAACTTGAACGTCAGTCTCTACCCTCTTCACCAACCATGCCCTCTACCTCGCGAAAATAAAGAAGTAAGAATTAAAATTGACATTCAAGAGGTGAAGTGCAAACTTTAACTCATTATCGGCATTCAAGCAAGAAATGCAAATTTATAACAAACAAACAAAAAAAATCTTGCGGACTTTAGTTATGGAGAAACCATTACCTGAGATGCAAATCGGGTTTGAGGTTGCCTCCATGTAGCTGTATTCTATGAAAAGAATCCACAACCTATAGGGGGTAGACTCAAAAATTAACAACCGTGCCAACCTGAGAGGTAAACCAGTGAGCCATAACACTCAACGACCATGACAAAGTAAGGTAAATTTTTAAAAATCAAAGTCACCATTCAGGAGAAACAATAACCTATAGCGGAGAATTCCAAGGAGATAGACTACAAGAGGGGCATCGGGAAAAGCGAGTGATCGCCTCCGTTCGATGAAGGGCGATGTTAGCAACCGTAGATAGAGAATGGGTTTGAAGTCCAGGAGGGCCAGCTTGAGTCCAACAGAAGAGTCCAGATCCATCCCAGCACTAGACTTGGGCAGACATGGTGCCCGGAAAATTAAATTGCAGAATAATGAGTCACCAGAATAGTAATTATGTGGGGTTTTTCCCTTAGACCAGAGATTACCATAGCAGAAATTTTTTATTAATTCTTTAACCCGTATACTTAGTTAATGAGCATATATAAATGGATGAGACATGAATTAAATCTATGGTACTAAACCTTGTTTATATGGTCATTAGCGTTAAAACATAATCATGTGTTATTAAAATTTCAATAAATATTTTTTTATTTTTTTATTATATATTGTTTACATGGGTTTGTTACATGTGGTATCAAAGCGCTCAGGTTGCAAAACTGAGACCTCTGGAATATAAGTAAATAACACAATTTCTGATGTGCACAGAGAAATAAAGGAAAACAAACAGCATGTGGAGAAGTGGAATTACATCACACCAAATTGCAACAAGAACAGGTTCTGCTTGCTTTTAGGAAACCAACCCTAAAGTATATGTACATTTTGGGGAATAGTCACGTAATATCAATACTACGATCATGGAAA
>APFE031050561.1:0-57596 GCA_000404065.3 Pinus taeda
AGAATCAGCTAACCAATTATGAGATCTTGGAATATGAAAATAATTAATATAAGTAAATGATCTTTGCAACAACCTCACCCTTAAATACTGGCGATATAAACATGGATCCCTGACCCGATTAATGTTATTTAATTGTGACACTATCAATTGTGAATAAAGATAAACTACCAATGAGTCGATTTCGTGCGAAATTGCCTCAGATAGCAAATTAATGACGGAAGTATATTCAGCCATATTGTTTGAAGCAGGACTGATGCATACTGCCCTTGATACCATCAATTGACCAGTTGGATAATACAGTACCCAAGCTACGGAAGCAAGATTCCAAGTGTGCCGACTAGCACCATCGGCGAATCCAAAATAGACCAAGTCATCCATCAACACCTGCCAAAGAAGACCAAAAAGTGTTGATATTACAAACTCTCGACAAAATATGTACAAATATACATAATGTACAAAGAAGCCATTGCCTAGCTGCTACTTAAGCAAAGTACTTCGTAACGTAGAGCCCGTTTCAGGGTTCCGCCAATTTGTTTCCTTCGAAATCGATTAACTCTTACGACCCTTTTATTAAAACTCATTTAATTATGAAGGGACTGTACCACATAGGTTTGAATTTTCCTGCCCCCAAGGTGTCCTTATCTTGGTCATAGACCAAGACAAGGTCACCTTCAGAAAAGAAATGAGGACGGACAGCTTTAGCATACTGGGTTTTAACCCTTTTCTTATGAGCCTCATTTACTGTGGTTGCATCTTGATGCTGCTCATCAAGATGTTCCAAGTGAAGGAGGCGCTCTTCGAGACCAGAGGTATCTGGAAGGAGCTTAATAGCTAACTTAAGAGATGGAATTTCACATTCGACAGGAAAGATAGATTCCAACCCATAAACTAACTGAAAAGGTGTAAAACCTACGGAGGTTCGATATGCCCAAAGAGCCAGATACAACATAAGATGCCAATTGGATCGATTTTTATCATTTGTCCTTTGCAGGATTGTCTTAAGAGTTTTTTTTACTACCTCGACCTGTCCATTGGCCTGAGGATAATAAGGAGACGAATGTTCCTGCCGGAAACCTAGCTTGAGAACCAATTCGGACATTAGTTGATTCTGGAAATGACTGCCATGGTCAGTGAAAATCTCTCTTGGGGTAACAAACCTTGAGATAATCTGATTAAAAAGGAACAATGTCGTTGTCTAACTATCGTTCTTATAAGTGGGCATGGCCTCGGCCCACTTCGTTAAGTAGTCGACGGCCACGATAATATACTTGTGATTCGCTGCTGAAGGCGGATGACAAGTCGTAAAATCAATACCCCATTTAGTAAAGGGACCGACAGTGACAACGGGAAAAAGAGGAGCTGGATGTGCGCGCATCTTCCGTGTATAAACTTGGCACGGGTGACAGCATTTGACCGCTTCAACACAATCTTTGAAGAGCGAAGGCCAAAAATAGTCGGCACGCAAGATACGCTGAGCTGTAGCAAGCCCTGATAGATGACCACCACAAGCTCCGTTGTGGCAATCATTTAGCAAAGACTCTGCCTCCTCTAAGGTTAAACAGCACCGAAGGATTGAATGAACCCCCCGACGATATAATGTATCACCAATAATGATGTAATTTTTAGCGAGGTGACGTAATTTGCGACGTTCATCCTTAGAGAAAGCAGAGGGAAACTTCGAAGTTTGGAGATAAACAATGATATCTCCATAACAAGGGTCGAGTGAAGAGATGAGGAATAAATGTTCATCGGGAAAACTTTCCTCATAAATAGTATCCTCTCCACAAGGCAACTCGGAAATTAGCTCGGTAAAAACCATAGGTTTCCTGGACTTAGCAGATAAGAACTTGAGATAAAATTCTTGTAGAATGACAATCCATCAATTATATTTGCCCCCAATCACTCGCTTACTGAGGACAAACTGAAACGGATTGACTCCTGCCAAAACAAAAGTTTTGCGTAGCAGGATATAATGACGGAGCCGCTGGACAGCATGGACAACTTCCAAGGCCAACTTCTCAACTGTAGAATAGCAAAGTTCAGGACCTATCAAGCCTCGGCTCAAGTAATAAATCACATGCTCTATGAGAGCATCGTCTTCATGAACGAGAACCATACCAATGGTTGATTCTGCTGCAGCGAGATATAAAAGGAAGTCCCTACCATAATCCGGTGGACTCAAAAGCGGGGCAGAGACTAATGCCTTTTTCAAAGCATCAAACGACCGTTGCACAAAGTCATCCCATATAAATGGAACCCCTTTGCGGAGCAAACGCATAAACGCTTTAGTGATCTCGGCATAGTTCGCTATAAACCGTCTTAAGAAATTAGCCTTCCCTTGAAGACTTTGAAGTTGTCGAATGGAGGACGGGGGAGGCAACTAGACTATCGCCTCTACCTTGAAGGGATCAACTCTAATCCCTTCATTTGACACGATGAACCCTAACAACTGACCGAACGTAACCGTGAAAACACATTTGTTCGGATTCAACCGGATTTTATAAAAACGACATCGCTCAAAAACCATTCGAAGGTGACTGGGATGATCAGTTATTTTTCGAGAACGAGCAGCGAGATCATCCAAGTATGCTACGATGATATGTTTGATGTCGTGGAAAGCATATGACATGGCCTGCTGGAATGTGGCTCCAGCATTTTTGAGACCAAACGGCATCTTTCTGTATGCAAAGGTACCCCAGGGACATATAAAAGTCGTCTTATGTTGATCTTCATGACGGATAGAATTTTGATTATAACCAGAAAAACCGTCCATGAAGGAAAAAATCTCATTGCCCGCACACTCGTCAATAATCTGATCAATGAATGGCGTGGGGTAATTATCTTTCGGACAAGCTTTGTTTAAGTCCCTAAAGTCGATGCACACTCGGATTTTTCCTTGCTTTTTATCTACAGGGACCGGATTATAAACCCAATCGGTAAGAGGAACAGGGTATATAGAACCCGCCTTGAGCAGCTTCTCTACTTCAGCTTTAATGGCTGCCGCTTTCCTAGGATTAACCGGTCGAAGCCTTTGACGAACCGACTTAGCGTTTTCATACGTCTTGATCTCATGCTGAACTATAGAAGGATCAATGCCAGGCATTTCCTCATAAGACCAAGCAAATACATCTCGAAATTCTTTGAAAAGGTCGGTGTAAATTTGCACCTCTTCAAGGGAACATTCAATTCCGATGAAGAGATTCTCAATCACGTTAGGGTCCCTAGAGATGTTTATAGACATCGTTTCTGAGATCACCGACATATTACCTTCGGCATGAAAGTGTGCTGGAGCCAAATGATTCGATATCTTACAAACATCACTAATTAATAGCTTGGAGAACCTAGCTTCCACTTCCTACAATGGAGGAAGGAAATGTGAACGATGGTGTAAGTCTTCCCAAGGTCGATCTACACCCATCATCACTTCGAGGATTTCTTCTTCAGAAAGTAAAATCGTATCTAAGTAGTCCAAGGGGGAGGTGGAATCAAAGGCCCAAGCCGAGGCCACATAACCCTCAAACTCCTCTTTGGAAGAAGGAGCATAGTGGTCGTCTACGGAGTCAATAATAGATTGATATCTAAGCTGAGTTGTAGACATAGAGGATGTCATTCCATTTACTTGTCCTTTAGCTAATGTGGTCGTAGGTGAAGGAAAGGTCCAAGGGTCTGAAAAATGATGAGTTCGGAAGAAACCTTCTCGAGGAGACTCCTTGGATGATGAAATGACATTGATTTGAGCGATAGGAGAGGGAAACTCAAAGGTACCCATCAATGAGGAATACATCCCAACTCCTAGATTCTGAGTAGGCGGGCGAGGGTTGTCCACTAAGGGGACAGTAGAGTCAGAAGTTGCTTGAGGATCAACTGGACAATAATCCAACTGATCTACCTTAACGATTTTCCCTTCATGAGGAAAGCAGATGACACGAAATAGAGTCGAAACAACGACATACATCTCGTATACCCAATTCCTTCCTAAGAGGAGATTATAGTCTAGGTTAGCATCTATGACCTCTACTTCAACATTGACGACCTTTCCTCCAACACATATAGGAAAGGTCGGGATAATCCCATGCGGCTTGTGAGAATGCCCATCAAACACAGTCAGAAGGGTAGGTGAAGGAACAGCCGAAGGAGATCCAATGGCCTTCCAGCGAGACATCGACATGACGCACGTGGAAGCTCCCTCATCAATAACGGTGCGAAAAATATTAATCTTTCGATATGTAGACTTTATCTGGAAAGCCATGTTATGAGGGAGTCGCTTTTTGACATTTAACATGTCAAAAGTGAGCACTAAAGAATTGGTTGGATCAACTGCCCCAATTGCCGAGAGTAAAGCACTTCGTTGAGTCGGACACGACTGGAGAACCTATAAAGCGAACATGGCACATGGACTCTGGGCCAGATCCTCCACAATGGAATAATTATAGGCAGCCCTAGCATTAGGATTGTTAGTCGTGCGTTTAGCGAAACCTTTCGGTATCCGTGGTATAGTCTCAACAGGGGATCGCTCAATATGAAGGTCGGTATTTATAGGAGCAGTTTTGTCCTTGGAAGTTTCGGCTTCACCATAATCACGTGACCGAGTAGCCACATGTACATTAGAACCCATCATGAAAACGTTCGATGATTTTGCCCCTTCCTGGCTGCCCCCTAAGGAGGTACTAGGATTTGAACTCGCGCCAGCAAGCAATTGCTGCCCTTGGGGAAAAGGATTGGTTAACACAGCTTGAGAACTAGAAGCCCCTTGCTGCCCTAACAAGCGTTGAGCATCTTGAATCTTCGGGCAGATATGAGTTAAATGGTCTCCACTACACAACTTGCATGGAAACTTGACTTTCTTTTTAGACTCATTTCTACCCCCACCAGCATTATTGTCGGATTTATTTGTGTCATCCTTCCTATCCTGATTCTTTTTCTTACCTCGTCCTTTCTTTTTCCCATTGGAGTTTTGATTTCTTTTGGAGTTATTATATTGGACAACATTAATCGAAGAGGGTTGGGAAGACGAAGTAGTAGACGATGTGACTTGGTTGTTTGAAGCAGTTTACAATAATTGTTGCAATTGGCTCAACAAGTTCACCGCATTCATGTCTACCGATCCAACGACACCATCCCCATGGGGACCTGGCTTTGACTTAGCTATGTTAACCTTTGACCCAGGAGCATCTGGCAAGTATTTTTGTAGGATCCCAGACTGAGAGTAGATCAATTCTAATTGTTGGGCCCTAAAAATAGCTTGCTCCTCGGAGTAAACTCTAGACATCGAGACATCCTTAGAGATCTCAGGTTGTAAAGATTTCAAAAACCATTCGAGACAGTACTCCGGAGGGATTTCGGCCTTTATGATATTCTTTCTCCGTCTCCATTCCTGAATATGGTCAGAAAAGTGAGTTGTCGTGTCCTGACGAAAATTGGCCAGAGGTTCAGTTCTGGCGTCATAAGGGACAGGCAACTGGAAATGATTTAAGAAAATATTTGCTAAGTCAAAAAAAGATGTAAAGTTGCCCCCTGGCAACTCTATATACCATTTGGCCGCATTACCAGTCAAGGTGCGCTGAAAAGGTCTCAACCTAACTGAATCATCAATAAGGGAGTTCGACGAGCACCACAAATGGAATGTGGTCACATAGTCGCCCGGGTCTTCACCGCTCTTCCCTTTGAATTTTGGAATGTCTGAAGGAAGTTTGGTTGGGACCGGAGGCTAGGCCGGATTATATTTGATTGGATCGTTTGTTAACCTTGTGAGGTCTGGCAAGTTCAAAGTTGCCAGAAGCGGAAGCCTAGGCGGACCTTGGGGGTTCCACCCAAGCTGAGCAGAACTCCCAAAGTTCTGAAAAGATGGGCCTGGATTTTGGAAGGCACCAGGCTGCCCAAAGTAACCTACAGACCTGGCTGAACCAAAAGGCATGCCTTGTGATCCAGCATAACTCAGAGTTTGACCAACTCCGACCGCAAATCCTCCATAATCGGTGAAGTTTCCTCTTAAAGGATTATAAGGAGCAGACAACCCCTGATAAGGATCCCAAGCAGAGGCTAGGGGAGGAATACTTCGGAATGAAATAACCATGGAGTACGGCCTATTCCCTTGCTGGCCGAGAAACGAATTCCCAGTTCCCATACTACTAACCGCAGGGTTAGCCCAACCTTGAAAAGGATTTCTACCTTGTCCTAAAGAAGAGAAAGGCATAGATCCAACTATCGGGTTAGAATGTGGTATATGACCACTTCCAAAAGGAAAACCCTGGAATGAAGCCAATCCACCCATCATGGATGTGGCGGCACTAAACGGAACTAACGGAATACCCTGTGAATGGGTGCCAAATGGGAAAAATCCAGAACTAAAAGCATTGGTTTGGAAGTTTCCACTCGTAGAAGGAATGGAGGTAGTCCCAATTAAAGACGTGCTAGAAAAAGACCCGAACAAAGAAGCGGAGGGGATGGAAATAGTTCCTCCCTCTTGTACAGATATTGGAGTCTACATAATTGTAGCACTTGTAATAGAATCCATGCTTCCAGTAGTGGTCATCGATGGTAGGTGCGTTATGTGACCTGGACTTAACGGTCGATGCGTTGGAGACCCAACGTATTGTAACACTTCTGGATGACTAGGAGGTAGGGGAGAATTCAGAGCCGCTAACGACTCTGAGAGTTCTTCTACCTCTACGTTATCTTGCATCCGAAAGAGAACTCGAGAAAGTACAGGAGTACTTCTCTCTTGTCCTATGGAAGTACCAGGTCTATCTTGAGCACTGATGCCCTCGAGGGGAGGATCAATCCCCGATGCGTCAGCTGCCGTGGGACGAAACCCACCGGCAGTATTACCTCTGCGCCTTCTAGGTGAAGGCTCTGAACTTGGTGGTGAAAGACCATGAAGTCTTCGAGATTGTCTAAGCGATCGGTCAACCACTTTGAATTTTTTGTTAAGATCTAACTAAAGACTCAAAAAACTGAAAGCTAGGCAAACTAGGAGCACAGAGCACACACTATAAAGTCCCTAAAGATAACAGCCAGTTAACAACTTCCAAGTATTCCGCTCTGGGCGATTAGGACCGGACACCAAAATACGAGAAAGTGAAATAAGGGGCCTTCCGAAGATAGTCTGGGATAATGACGGCCCAGTCCTATCAGCGAAGGTAACAGAGGAAGTTACGTTGACCTCCTAACAATAGCCTGCGCCAGTGCAAGGCCCCCCCAAGCTTCGGCAAGGGGTTGCCCCAGAGTACCGTTGAGAGTTGATACCAGACGTCGACCTCAGGTGCCATGGGATTCCCCTCTGCAACCACCTGTGTAGATCCCTAGGAGTAGCAACTAAGGTTACCAACTCGTATCAGAAGCCAGGCGGAACAGTCGTGAGGTAAGTTCGGACAAGTAGGAGAGGGGGTATCTCTTTTCCCTGTCTTTATAGACCCTCGTGCTTAACTCCCAGATCCGGAGCTTTCCTGGTCTTCCTAACGTTATTGGATTTTCACTCGCTATTCAGACTCCTATGTTTAACAGTTTAAAATGGCCTTGGAGAGTTAACTCTCCACACACCTAATCCAAGGCCCTAAAATATCCTAAAACTTGTTGATGTATCTAACTAACAAATATAAAGTTATAGTATATTTTAAATTATCGCTTGATTTTAATGGGCTGTTATTTAAGTCAAGGGATGACGGAAGTGAAACTGGTGGTGTTATGACACAAAATAAATTAAATAAAACCAAACTACATGCACATGCACTTGTTTTTCGTTTTTCGATGAAGAGCAATTTCTACAGGGTTCAGAGGAACTTCAAATAAAAGTAAAACATTTTCTTTTCTTTTCAAACTTCACACTCACAAAAGCTAAAAAAACTATAAATGCCTAGAAAGATGCACAAACTAATCCTAATGCAACAAATACATGCCAATGCAAGATTCAAAAACTACTCTTAAATCAAAAGATGAAAGTTGCTTGTTTATCGATTTTAGATTTGCCACTTAAATGTCTAGATGGAATATAAGTTTTTGTTGCTTATTTCATCTAAGCACTAAAAGCAATATGAAGACAAACAAATAGGCACTTTCACTCAACAAAAAAGGAAAACTCAATCAAAACAAAGTTCAAGAAAGAAAAACAAAGTTTCAAGAAATTTCCTTCAAAAGAAACTCAAAAACGACTTTTCAAACATGCTCTAACAAGACTGAAACTTGATGACCGAAAAATAGGCAATGAAGCACTTTGCGAGCTTACGACACAAAACAAGTGGGAACTTAACAAAACAAAGGTGCTTTGAAATGCTTTTAACAATCAACAAGCAGCGAGATGAGCTTGGCAAAGGAAACCAAAAGATTGAAAAGACAACTTTCAAGAAAGTGTGAACAAACGACTTTCAGAAAGCAAGAAAAGCAGATGGTCATAAAACTAGTTCAAACATGCAAACCAAAAAGTCATTAAAAAAAACTCAACACAAAGATTGAAATCAATCTTTCTGCCCTGAATACACAGAGCAGCCAAGACTCCTTGCAAGAAACCTTGTGTGCTTAAGAAAAAATAAATAAATGACGGTTGTAAGAGAATGAACAAGACTAACCTTTTCACAATCAGAGAGAAACCGAAACAAGACAGTTGCTGTAAAAACTAAAGACTGTGACAGAACAGTGATTGTTCCAAACTGAATTAGACCAGCATACAATCTTCCAGAAACAAAAAGATTTCAAAAATCTTGAAAATTAAAGATATATGCGACTGTGTTTGCACACAGATGCGTGTATACGTGACAAGACTTAAGGAAACTTGCATATACGCAGGTTCACTTAAGGAAAGAAGCGTATATATGCTTCTGTAAACAGAGAAACTAGCGTATAAAAAATCTTCCAAGAAAAACCAAAAGAAAAAGTCTGGAAAAAAATGGTCAAAGCTCACAATTCAGGCACTGACTACACATTAACAGAAGGTAAATAGACAGCTGAGCCCTGATTGGCTTGAATACACCCAAACTAGGAACAACAATAGTGTTGTCCCCAGTGGAGTCGCTAATTCTGTTGTGGGATAAACTCCCCTAGGGTCTTGGGTGAATACCCTAGCAGACTGAAGATTATCTATTGAAAGAAACACACATTCCAGGCAATCATAATGATACTATAAGAAAACTCTATGACAGGGGGCATACCTGAGGTCCTACATTTGAGAAGAGCCTCCAAGGGTCCAAACCCTTCTTTGAGTTCCTTTTCTCCTTTGACCTACAAAACCAACAATTCAAGAAAGTGCAGCAATATATGGACTAAACATCATCAAGAAACCAACTTCATATTATAAGGAAAGGTAGTTAGTTATGCACTTAAACAACCAATCACATATGAATCATAACATGAAGAAGATCTATATCAGGAACAAAGACATGTGTTTCTTTTATTATAGACAAAGGAAGTACAGAAAAGGAACAATTTCACCTGAGTCGTCCTTTCACAGGCTCCAAGCGGAACCGTCTCCCGGATTCGTCCAGTCTCAAGCCTTTAACAAACTCCTTCCATGAATTACTCCATGATCTCTCAAGTAGTATGAAATCATCAACGCACACAAGGAAACAAGGGTTTCCTGTAGGATGGGGGAAGTGCAGGAGGGACAAGGATCTTCAGACCTGGTCAGGGAAATCTCAGCATAGCAATCTTTCTCTCCTCCCTTTGGCCTTCCCATAGAAGCCTTTTTATACTTCTCCCAAAGTAGTTTTTTAGTTGGGAATTCGTTCGGAATAGTTGGACCACGGGCACTAACAGGTGATCACCAGGTAAAACCCGTGATCTCTGCCTGAAATTAAGGAGATTTTTATTTTTTAAGTGTTTTTATTCATATACGCAGGTTGGGTATACATAGACCCACGTATACACGCGTTTAGCTCAGGGCAATGTCGTGTATAGGGAGAAAACACTGCTTTTTTAGATCTGGGACCAGATTTGGTAGGAGGGGTTGCCCTAGGCCATGAGTGCAGCTTCAAAAACCTCAAGAGTGAGATTTGGAGCCTATAATAGTCACCGACCCAACTTGCTTTCCTTATCTAGGTAAAAGCCCTCAATAAAACTGTGCATCGAACAATCATTGATGACGGGGCATCTACCTGCATTATGTCAATGAGTTGCTAGAAAACTTTAGGTTCACCACCCTTGTCGTGATCATCAACAACATTAAAAGCATTCGATGGAAGAACATACACACTGTATGGGATATTAAGTAACTTGCAAGTTAAACTGGGGGGCAAGAAAATACAAATTGAGGTTGAAGTCATTGAAGGAAACCTCGACTACAATATCTTGCTGGGAAGGCCCTGGATTTATGCTATGGCTGCTATGGTGTCAACATATTTTAGAAAGATTGCATTTCCCTTCCAAGGTGGAATTACAATCGTTGACCAACTAACCTTTTTCCCCAATAGTTCACAAGCTATTGGAAGCATTCCATTGATCCATGGAAGTTCTCAATCGCTTCAAAATGTAGGAGTAGGTCTCTTAAAAGACCCTTCCTTAATGGGTACTTTTGCCCTCTTGCCTCCAAATAATCTGGTGAAAGTGGCCACAATGGAAACCTATCATATGGTCTCTTCTAAATCATCTAAGATAAAGAAGAACTCTGATGATTTTGATAGTGTGGATCATCGTGAGGTGTTACCCCCAAGCCCCATAGAATATTTGTAGCAATCAATTTTCTAGGCCTGGGCGGTGAACCCAAACCAGCACTCAATGAGTGTTTGGACATATAGGTCTCTAGAGTATGGTACCTCTTCCGATCCTTGGTCTTCTATACATTCTACAGAAGAAGGAATCATTCAGTTGATGATGATAGGAGAGATGCCATGGGAAGATTACCACCATCATTCCCACCTTCAAGATAGCAACGAAGATTATTCAAGCGACCTTAATCATCCTTCAATTTTTGATTTTTTATCAAATACTGTAAATACAGTGGATTCCGAGTGAAATCTGTCCAATATTGAAGAAACTATCGCCATTAATATCTCAACCAAACCTAATGTTGTAGAGAATATTCATGTTGGCAAATCTTGTTCTCCTTCAGAACTGGAAATATACCACACTCTCTTTCGTGAATTCAGAGATGTCATTGCATGGTCATATGAGGGAATGCCAGACATTGATTCAAGAATTGTTGAGCATGAAGTCAAGATGTATCCAGATGTCAAACCAGTATGACAATGGCTTCGACCTGTTCACCCAAAGAAAGTCGCTACCATTAAGGCAAAAGTTTAAAAACTTCTGCATGTTGGTTTCAACTACCCTGTTCCTCTGACTGATTGGGTATCGAACATTGTTCCTGTGATGAAAAAGAAAGAAATATTTAGAGTGTGCATCGATTATATGGATGTAAATTAAGTGTGTCCAAATGACAACTACCCTACACCCTTCATCAAATAGATAACTAATGAATGTGTCGGATGAGAAATATTTTCATTCATGGATGGATTTTCTAGATACAATCAAATCAATATCTACCCATAGGACCAATCGAAGACTGCATTTATATGCCCGTGGGGCACATTCTCGTACCGTAAACTACCTTTTGGTTTGAAGAACATAGGGGAAAATTTTCAGAGGGCAATGAACTATGCCTTCCATGACATAAAGAACATCGTTCAACCATATCTCGACAACCTATTGACTCATTCATGAAAGCGGACTGATCATCTGCAGCACTTGAGAGCCATATTTCTACACTACTGACACTACAAGATATGACTCAATCCACACAAGTGTCTTTTTTGTGTTGGTTCTGGTCAATTACTTGGTTTTGTAGTTTCTAAGGATGGAGTTCGGCTTGACCTATTTAAGGTTTAGGCAATCCTTGACATGCCTCCACCTTCAAATTTGCTTCAGATTCAGAAACTCCAAGGGAAAGCTAACTTTCTGAGGAGGTTCATTCCACATTATGTCAAAATCGCTAAAGGTTATACGTGTATTTTGAATAAATGAGTACCCTTCCACTGGGATCAGGTTGTGGAAGCTTCCTTTAATGCTTTAAAAGGTTAGTAAAAGCATCATTAATGTATGCTCCTGACTATCAGAAAGACTTTAACCTATATCTCGCCGCTATAAATACAACCATTGCCATGGTTTTAGTACAATAAGGCAATGGAATAGGACATGTAGTATATTATTTAAGTCGCAACCTAAGTGATACAGAAAGCAAGTACTCCTATGTTAAAAAGTTGGCTTTAGCAGTTGTTCAAGCAGTACAAAGATTTCAGCACTACATTCTCTTTTGCAAAACTACCATTGTCTCAGATTGCAAGCCTATGACCTACATTCTATCGCGTCAATTACTAGGGGGAAAATATTCCAAATGGATAGCCATTTTGCAAGAGTTTGATATGGAATTCACCAAGTCCAAATCAAAGAAGTATCTCGTCTTCGGGGAGTTACTTTGTGACCTCCCATCGTCATCTAATGATTTAACATCTAAAGCATCAATCGTGTATGAGACCTTGTTTCTGATATCGTCAAGCGATCCATGGTACGAAGATATACTGGTCTATCTCCAAACCCTAACTTTTAGGCCTAATACCTATCGCTCTAAACAGTGGCGTATTCAATACCAAGCTAAAGACTACATGATCGTCGGTGATGCACTTTACCATCGTGGTGTCAATACAGTTCTGTGAAGGTGCCTCACACATGAGGAGGTCGAAAAAGCCCTAAATGACTGCCATTCAAGTGCTTGTGGGGGGCATCTATCTGGTTACACTACTGTACAAAAGATCTTACGAGCTGGTTACTTCTGGCCCACTATATTCAAAGATTGAATAATTGCAGTCAGAAGTTGCCATGCTTGTTAGATTTTTGATTGCAAAACCAGATTACCACTTGCACCACTGCATCCAGTAGTTTTTGTTGGGCCATTTGCTAAATGGGGCATAGATTTGATGACACGTAACCCCACCTCGGCTGGGGGGCATGGGTATATTATAGTCGCTATCGACTATTTTACAAAATGGGCCGAGGTGATGCCTACATTAAGCAACAACAGCGAAAAGAGTGCTCTTTTATTTTTTAATCATGTAGTCTCTAGATTTGGTGTTCCATAGACTATAGTCACAAATCATGGATCGCATTTTCACAATCAAATGATGGTTGAATTGACTGCTAAATTAGGACTATCCCATGATAGTTCTACTCTATATTGTCCACAAGTTAACGGACAGGTTGAAGAAATAAACAAAGTCCTTAAGCACATGTTGTAGAGAATGATTGGAGTCCACAAATGGAATTTTCATTTAATCCTGTACTCAACTCTGTGGGCATATAGGACTTCGGTGAGAAATGCGACCAGATTTATGCCTTTCTAGTTGGTGTATGGTTTGGAAGTTGTCTTACCAATCCAGTTCGAAATTTCATCTCTCAAGATTGCCATTGATCTGCTTCCCAAAACTTCGGAGGAAGAGGCTTGTTTCTTGGAACTAATCCACTTGGATGAAACCCGTCATGACACTGTGCTAGCTAACGAAGCTCATAAGAAATGTGTCAAGGCATAATTTGACAAAAATGTCAAGCCTCGTGTCTTGTCAGAAGGTGACCTAGTCTTGCTTTATGATCAGGACTCCGTTAAATTTGGAGCAGGTAAGTTTGAACCATTATGGATGGGCCCCTACACTATTAAATGAGTATTGACAAAGGAGCCTACGAGCTAGTCGATTATGATGGGATTCCACTGTCACAACCCCGTAACGGGTTATATCTTAAACATTACTATGCTTGATTAAGTACAATAATATCTTTGTTTTGTTACATTTTTGTTTTCCTTTAGAGTTGTCATTTTGGTTAGGTAATCCACTTTGCTTTTGCTGCAGATGGTAGACATTTTGGAACCATTTGTTAGGTATGTCGACAGAGCTAATCATAGTACGCGAAACCTAACTTCTACGGCTTGGGCCATTTTTGCTCCAAGCGGTGAGTTAGTGAGTTTTAGGGGGATATGTATTGGTCGATCGACCAACAACATCACTGAGTATAGCACATTTATTGAAATTCTCTTTGATACCATTTCACATGGCATACGTTGACTCGTTGTCAGGCTAGACTCGCAACTCATCATCCTATAACTTACTGGCATTTATTCCGTTCAGAACCTAGCTATTTATCGTATGTTCCTAAGAGTTAGGATTTTGGAAAGACAGTTTGATTCCATTCAATATCAACATATTTCCAGAAACTTAAACACATTAACTGATTCATTAGAAAACTATGTGTTGGATAGACATTTGCAGCATTTGTAAAGAAAGCATTTCACATTTACATTTGCATCAGGATTGCATAACTTAACCGAAATGAAAACTATGAAAATAAAAATTATATAACTATTTATAGTTTTAAAAAATGTTTTGTGTCCAAGACGAAATCAGTCACATGACCCAGAAGCTCAAAAATGAATGCAGAAAAGCATCCTAGACTAATGATGTTGGTGATAACATGTCACTACCTGTGCAATCATGCGCAAGAGCCTGGACCATCGACTCAGCACACCAGTAGTGTGGCGCTGTAACCTCAGAGGTAATTCATCAGTCCTAACATCCTGAATACCAAAAGTGAGGCCCTTGATCTAATCTTGTAACACTGCAGGGTCTCCGCTATGTCTAGATCATGAAAGATGGCCCTCCCTACAACCTCTCCTACTGGAACGACAGTTGCCGCCCGTGGGCGTGCCGCTAGTCGCACTGGCCCAATATCTACACACACATGATTTTGATTAGTCTTGTAACATTTAACACAAAAAACATTATAAAATTGATAAACAAAAATATGGTCAAATCATTTTACCTAGAGCACTCCACTGCTCGCCAGCTGGTAACGCCAAATCTGAGTCACCTCGGAAATCCATCCCGACGTATGGATACTCCACAAAGACTATCTCCTGATGGTCAAACCACTCAAAAAATACACCGGGGAGGGAAATCTGTGACTGACTAGCATGCCTGGCCATGAGATCAACCCATCTTTGCATCCGTGGGTCCCTCTGTGCTGGCAATCCCAGTGAAATGTTCTAAGGCTGCATCAGTGGAATCCTCTCTAAGGAAAAAGCAGTCAATATGGAACCGTAGCCAAAATTATTGGATCTTCCATTCTTTACCTTGGAGAGTTGTTCTTTTATGACAGGAAGTACCGCCTCACACCATTTGAACACCTTTGGTTCCAGGCATTCCAAGGTGTACTGCATGTAAGATCTATTTGCCAAATGAAGAGTCGCGCTACCAGCCAATCTAGAAAAGGTAAATAAAATGGTCCTTAAGGGATGATCAGTGAAATACTGGATATTGATCTTGCCATCTCTACTGGGCTGAGATCCATCTCTATAGAACTAAAAAATATAATCTCTCACAGATTCACCTCCACGGGCAGATCCTGATAGTGAAAGAGGGGCCCCACACCTCGATAACCCCATCAAAAAATAAATGTCCTCGACCATCAATGGAATAGATTTGCCTCTAATATGGAATACCTAGTTGATCAGATCCCAAGCATCGAGAAAATACTGCAACAAACTGATTTTTTGCCTCATGCTAGATATGCGGAAGAATTTGAGCAAGCCATAGTTTCGCAATGTAGTAACTGTACCCTGGTCGTGTAAGGAAATCATGTCCTCTTCTTCATCTTCATGTTCATGCCACATGAAGAGATCTTGATCCAACAAATATCTGAAACATAGACAAGAGATGAACTAGGATCCAATTTTGAGCAAAAACAGGCAAAAATTTAGTGAAAAATTACTCTATAAAGATGCCCTTCTGCACCCATCACACCCTGCCTTTGAGCAAGGTGGGATGCATACTGACTGGCTACTTGGCAGCTCAGTATGAATCACACCTTTTGATATTGGCAAGTTGTGATGATTTGGGAACGAGATCTTAAAACCCCAAGGGAGTATTTATGTGAAGAAACATGCTCAGAATCAAAGAAGGATGGAATTAAAATGAAGAGCTTAGGCTTAGCTCTTACATAGTCCTAATGGCACAGAGAATAGTCCACCAGATCTCTCAAAAATGACTGGTGTAATTTGAGGGAGAAAACCACTCCAAAGCTCCAAATCCCAAATTTGAAATATAATGATGAAAATGAAAGGTGAAACTACTTTTATGATTACTATTCACGTACTTCAAGCAAAATGTTAGTTTTAACTCATTTTTCGTACATGTATTTCTAATCAGTTTTATGGAGTGATTGAGCAGGTTGAACGACCCATGAAACAATATGATGTGCTAAACAATGAATTAAACATTAGAGAAATGTTAACGCAAGGTTCAAGCTCGTTAAAAAATAAACCCACCACTGAGCATATGTTCCCCCAGAGTTCAAGCTCGTTAAAAAATGAACCCATCTTCGGTAAATAACCTTTGTGATTGCCATAATATCAGCCTTTTGAGCGTTGGTTGTGTTCCTTCCATCACCTCCATTCCTTTGGCCGATCATATGCTTCCACTTGATTGTTTACCTTTTTGAGGAACAGCTGCGACGACTGGTCCTATTAGCCACCCTCTTCACATCACCATTTTTTAGAAGTTCGAAGCTTACTCGAAACTAGTAGCTACCCTAAACACCACTCGTTCCTCAAAAAATAAGTCTACTTTAAAATATTTTCAGACTCATTAAATATGAAAATATTGTCGAGCTATTGGCCTCTCCAGCTCACTAAAGTGATTGGAAGTTCCATCCCTCTTGTATATTTTAATATTTTTTGGACCTGAGGGATTATCTCATAAAAAAGTTCAAGCACTTGTCTTTTCGGCTCGCTAAAGTTATTGAAAAATCATCCCTTCCATATTATTTTATCCTTTTTTAGAATTAAAGGATTATGCTACGAAAAATAACTACTGGAGTTTCCTTTTCTTCCCTTTTCAAACTCTCTAAACATGAAAAGGACCGAGTTATCCTTGTCATTAAAGTCGTTAAAAAAATAGCGACAAACTTGTCCACCTAGACAAGAATGAGTTCCATTGTTGCTAGGCTCGCTAAAACATAGCGATAGGTTTGCCCTAAGGGAAAATTATAGAACAAGCATATGTTATCCTCCTTAAGCTTGACAACAATAAAGAGGTAATGGTTAGCAATGACTAGGGAGAAAGGGAAGAAAACTTAAAGAATTTTATTGGTAGCAGGTTGCTCTTGAACATGACACTTTCACTCCATCACCATGATTGAGTCAGGTTGGGTTATTCCATTCACCAGTCTTATCACCATTGGTCCTCCATACCATCCATCTTTTGGGGTTAACGCTACCAATCCATCTTAGTGTTGCCGATATATTCAAGAGAAGTCATTCAAAGAATTCACCATCTAGTTAATGCCTCATCCACTGCAATACCTTCACCCTCCATTTTTCATGACCTCCATTCCTGAACCTTGTATCGTCAGATCGTTTTTTACCTCCAAAAAATCATTTTCTTTGTTTCGTATCATTGATGTGGGATACATTAAGGCCCTCCTATGATGGGTCACTTCTTGTCGACATCAGCTTATTATCCAAGAAGTTGTCTTAGAAACAACCCTTTTAGTACTTTGAAGCTTGCATGCCTCAATGGCAAGTTTCTCACTTCCGGCAACACGTTTACATCAATAGCCTTCAATCGAAAGATTTTGCATGGTGTTCGACATCAGATCATATATTCACACCATGTGAATTGTACTGTAGTACCTTGGGGGTCATTATCATTATCGATGATTCCTCTCGGGTCTATTAACGGCTTATGTTATTAGCTGGTAATTAGGTGATGTCTATCCATGTTTGACTTCAAGACATATTTTCACATGGATCAACTTGTACATTAGGCGAAGATTGAATGAGTTTGAAGACCCCAGATCTAGTTTCATCCATCTGGGTTGTGATATATTCAGGAATATAAAGACATCAAATGTACACAGAAGCTACACAGATGATCATCCAAGCTAAGGGATGATGACTCTACATATAATGAATCACTAGTGTGCAATTGTAGACGATTATCTGTTCTATGTACATGAAAATGAATTTATAAAGCTGAGCATGGGAATGCCCACCTCAGCTAGATCATGGAAAATTATATTGTGATGATGTATTGTATTGTATCTTATACAGGTCACCTTCCAGGTCGAATACCCTGGATCCTCATGATAAAGCATTTCACCCGACATCAAAAGATTTACAACTTCATGCTTTAGGGGGCAACTGTTATAGACATATTTGGGCACTGCAACCTCAATATTATATGTCGACAAACCAAGGTATTTTTAACCCCTAGAAGTTTTGTTTCATACCCTAAAGGATCATGGTCAACTAATTACATCATTCCCCAGAAGTTCCACCTGAAAAACCACTCAAAACTGGCCAAAACTAGACCATACTGACTGCTCCACTATCAGAGTGTGATGCATATTGACTCCTACACTAGCCAGGTGCAATGCATACTGAAGAGGCCTTTTGTGGGGTGCGATGAGTGAGAATGGACAATTGTCTGAGACAGTTTGCTAAGTGGATGCTCATGGAATCTTCTAGAAACTTCTCCCATGACACTTGCCTCTCTGAATTTGCCAAGGGATGAGTAAGAGATCCAAGAAATCTCCAAGTGGAACCAAGAACAACAAGTGGAATGACACTAAACAAAAACCCAAAGGTGATTCACACCCTTGCAGACATCTATAAATGGATCCCTCATCTGAGAGATCTAGAGGCTGGAATTTTATAATTTGTAAGGAAGTACTGATAGTTTGTCTTTGAGAAGGAACATTGTATTGTTGGGTGATTTTTCTTTTCATGAGGTGAGGAGGGCTTTGATGCTGGGAGGATGATGTTGGATTAGACAGCTGGGTTGTAATCCTCTCTTCTATTTTTAATAAAGTTCTTTGAGTTTTCCTCCATACAATCATGTATTTGTGAATGTTGTTGTTTGTGAATGCCATTGTATGTTCATTGTTTTCTGATTCTGCAATGCTTATGATATAATAGATCGAAATACTTTGATGGTGCTTTGTTACTTTGTCTCTATAGGTATTCTCTAAGCGGGATAAGTAGGAAAGGAGTTGCAAGCTTTGTCGAGGGGGAGGGAGTTCAAGCAAGGAGTCAAGTGAAAGATCCACGTTGGTTCCTTTGCCTCTCTTATCTATCATACATAGAGGAAATCACAAATTGCTTTGATTGTTTGCTTCTAGGATCACTGCCAATCCTAGTGGGACTAGCAGATAAAAAAGACACTAGTTTTCTCGGAAACACATTCCAAAAAGTTCCGTTGAAATCTACCGATGTGATATTATTATCGTAAAGTGCACTTTCAATAAAAGGAAAAACATGAAATATCACGAACTGTGTTGTTTAAAATTAATAAGTCCATTATAAAGAAAATTTAAATGATTTATTAATTTTAAAAGCATGCCACCTCCCCATGCCTGCTCACCAATGTTCGCAATCACAAACATGCAAAGGAAACATTTTACCATGGCACTTGTAACTCACGATCTGCGATATGTGATTATCGCTAATCGCTGATCCGGAAGTGACGATACTTATACTATTGATCCAGATATTGGGGGGAAGGCCCTCAAGATCTGAAATATTGAAATGGATCTTGGGGTAGAGTCCCCCAATATCTGAAAAATTGAAATGGATCTTGGGGGGAGAGACCCCAAGATCTGAAAACTTGAATTGCTAGAAGAAAAAGAGGAGAATTCCCAATAAACAAAACCACAAAGAAACTTTTTATTAAAACCGATAATAACTGTAAAGGCTACATTGTGGTGGACAATCTATCCTTTTACAAAATCTGACTTGTTACTTATAGTATTTTTCCGTTACAATACCACGGGTCAATTCCATGGGCGAATGAATACCGTGGGTGGATTTTACAATACCACGGGCGGATGCCATTTACAATACCATGGGTACATTCCATGGGTTGATGAATAATATGGGTGGATGAGTACCATGGGTTGATGCCATTTTCCATTCGGATCATTCCTCCCTCCTTAAGAAGCAATGGTCCCCATTGCGTAGAGTTCCCTCCTGCAAAGCCTTTGTTGAATATGAAGAGCCACTGAAGATAAGGGTTTTATGTGGTTAACCCAAAACCCTGATAAATGAAGATCCAAGGATAGAGATACCCTGTAATGCTTGTGACCAACTGTGATTCTGACAGTGTGCCGCCTAGCAAATGGACTTCGATGACAAGGATTTTATGCGGTTGACCCATAACCATGATGTTGGTTGCTGATGAAGTAGCAGGTGCCTAGATATCCTTGGGTGGGAGGGCACGTATCCAAATAACCCAAGCCAAATGCTGCTATGTTGAAACTGATGAATGTGAAGTAGGTTCCTGCTAAAGTGGGGTGGGAGGGCACATCTCCAATGGGAATCCACTTCGAATGCTACTCCAGAATTAAAATGGACATAACTCAGTCAATATAACTCAGAATATTTATTATAACCTATTTTTGGAAGCAGAAGATCATTTTGCATCTTCCAATGGGTTGGAAATCCTTATATGGACAATCTGAGATCTCAGATTTGCACTGCAACAGTTCTGCCGTCACAAAAATTCTGATAAAATAGTTGATTTTAATTAAACGATATCTCCCACATCCGAACTCTGATTCGACCCATTTTTTTTTGAAATTGGGTGATTTTTCGAGAGGAATCTCGATATGGTATTTGTTTTTGTAAATTTTGTATCAAATGTTTCATATCTGATTTGCAAAGTTGTCGCCCAAAACATTTCTTGCAAAAAAATGAAAAAAGAAAAATTCTTCTTGCTTGACCCAAGAAAAGTGCTCTATGGAGGTTGTAGCACATGCTTGACGTTTGTTGAATATTGTTGCAAAATTTGAAACTGAAATATGCATCAAACCCTCATTCCCATGGAATCATAACCTGCTCTGATACCACTGATCCGGATCTTGGGAGGAGGCCCCCAAGATCTAAAATATTGGAATGGATCTTGGGGGGAGAGACCCCCAAGATCTAAAAACTTGAATTGCTAGAAGAAAAATATAGGAGAATGCCCAATAAACAAAACCACAAAGAAAATTTTATTTAAAAATAGTGATGGAAATAAACCAGCTAGGGTGATGGTAGCTTATCTCTGCGAAGAGATGTGGTGGCTACATGCCTCTGAACTGTAAAGGTTACATTGTGGCAGACAATCTGTCCTTTTACAAAATGTGACTTGTTACTTATAGTATTTTTCAGTTACAATACCACGGGTCAATTCCATGGGTGAATGAATACCATGGGTGGATTTTACAATACCATAGGTGGATGCCATTTACAATACCATGGGTAAATTCCATGGGTCGATGAATAATATGGTTGGATGAGTACCATGGGTTGATGCCATTTTCCATTCGGATCATTCCTCCCTCCTTAAGAAGCAATGGTCCCCATTGCATAAAGTTCCCTCCTGCAAAGCTTTATTGAATATGAAGAGCCACCGAAGATAACGGTTTTATGTGGTTAATCCATAACCATGATAAACGAAGATCCGAGGATAGAGATACCATGTAATGCTTGTGACCAACTATGATGATGACAATGTGCGTCCTAGTAACTGGACTTCGATGAAGTGTGGGTTTGTGGATGACCCATAACCATGACAAATGAAGATCTGGGGATAGAGATACCCTGCAATGCGTGTGACCAACTGTGATGATGACAGTGTGCGGCCTAGTAACTGGACTTCGATTAAGTGTGGGTTTGTGGATGACCCATAACCATGAAAAATGAAGATCTGGGGATAGAGATACCCTGCAATGCTTGTGACCAACTGTGATACTGACAGTGTGCGGCCTAGCAAATGGACTTCAATGAAGTGTGGGTTTGTGGATGACCCATAACTGTGATGTTGGTTGCTGATGAAGTAGCAGGTGCCTACATAGCCTAGGGTGGGAGGGCACATCTCCAAATAACCCAAGTCGAATGCTGCTATGTTGAAACTAATGAATGCGAAGCAGGTGCCTACTAAAGTGGGGCGAGAGGGCACGTCTCCAATGGGAACCCACTCCGAATGCTGCTCTAGAATTAAAATGGGCATAACTCAGTCAATATAACTCATAATATTTATTATAACCTGTTTTTGGAAGCAGAAGGACCATTTTGCATCTTCCCATGTGATGGAAATCCTTATCTGGACACTCTAGAATATCAAATTCGCGCTGCAACAGTTCTGCCATCATAAAAGTTCTGAAAAAAATAGATGATTTTAAATCAACGATATCTCCCACATCCAAACTCCGATTCGACCCATTTTTTTTTAAATTGGGTGATTTTTCGAGAGGATCTCAGATCTACAATACTTTTTCTAAAATTCTGCACAAAAACTTCAAAAAATGACAGAAGAGTCGTCGTCCACCAGTTGTCGCCAGAAAAAAAATTCTACGACGTAGTTGATTTTAAATCAGCGATATCTCCCTCATCCGGACTCTGATTCGGCCGATATGTTTTTTGAATTTTGGTATTTTTTCACAAGGATTCCAGATCTGATATTTGTTTTTGTAAATTTTGTACCAAAATTTTCAAATCTGATCTGCAAACTCGCCGCCCAAAAAAAAAATATTCCTTCAAAAAAATTGAGACTGAAATATGCATGAAACCCTCATTCCCATGGAATCATAACTTGCTCTGATACCACTGATCCGTGTCTTTGGGGGCAGGCCCCAAGATCTAAAAAATTGAAATGGATCTTGGGGGGGAAGCCCCCAAGATCTGAAAATTTGAAATTGCCAGAAGAAAAATAGGAGAATGCCCAAAACCACAAAGAAACCTTTTTATTAAAGCTGATAATAACTATAAAGGCTACATTGTGGCTGACAATTTGTCATTTTACAAAATATGACTTGTTACTTATAGTATTTTTCAGTTACAATACCACGGGTCAATTCCATGGGTGAATGAATACCATGGGTGGATTTTACAATACCACGGGCAGATGCCATTTACAATACCAATGGGTAAATTCCATGGGTCGATGAATAATATGGGTGGATGAGTACCATGGGTTGATGCCATTTTCCATTCAGATCATTAGGTGAATGTAATGAAGCTTGGGGGGCTTGCACCTAGTCGTAAAGTTAAGTTTCCCTGTAGGTTATGTGAAGGGAATCACCCCATTAACCTTTGTCTATCTGGACGAAGCCGAAAAGGTTTTGGATAACTGTCCATCTAGTTACAGGAGACTCTCCTTTCCATTGTGTTGGGGGCATATAAACCAATTCAAGCATAGTTTTTGTCTTAAGCTTGTGTAAAAATGAAGTTGAATCCAAACACAGTTCCTTATAGTTTAAGCTTGTCTAAAAATGAACCCATTTCCAATTTAATGCTTGTGATTGCCATTCTATCAGCCTCTTTCATCATTTGAGCCTTGGTTGTTTTCATCCCATCGCCACCATCCCTTTGGCCGATCATATGCTTTCACTTGGTTGTTTTATCTTTTTGAGGAACAGTTGCAATGATTGGTCTAATTAGCCAGCCTCTTCACATAAATCAACATGTTTTGAGAAGTTCCAATATCACTGGAACTAGTTGATACCTTAGACACCACTCATTCCTCAAAATATAGTCCTCTTTAAACTCTTTTCAGACTCTCAAAATATGAAAAGATCGTCGAGTGCCTGTCTTTTCTAGCTCATTAAAGTATTGGAAATGACATATCTCTTGTATTATTTTATCCTTTTTCGGACCTGAGGGATTATTTTTACAAAAAATAACTTATGGAGTTTTCTTTTCGTCACTTTTCAAACTCTCTAAACATGAAAAGGACCGAGTTATCCTTGTCATTAAACTCGTTAAAATAATAGCAACAAACTTGTCCATCTAGACAAGATTGAGTTTCAATGACACTAGACTTGTTAAAACATCAAATAGCAACGGGTTTGCCTGAAGGGAGAATTATAGAACAAGCATATGTTATCCTCCTCAAGCTTGACAAAAATAAAGAGGTACTGGTCAGCAATGACAGGGGAAAAAGGGAAAAATGTTGAAGATTTTATGGTAGCAAGTCGCTCTTGAACATGACACTTTCACTTCATCTCCATGATTGAGTTGGGTTGTCTTATTTCATTCGCCGGTCATCATACCATTGGTCTTTCATACCATCTGTCCTTTGGGGTTAACGCAACCAATTCATCTCAGTGTCATCGACATGTTCAAGAGAAGTCATCTACTTAATGTCTCATACACTGCAATACCTCCAACCTTCATTTTTTCATGATCGCCATTCTTGAACCTTGTGTCGTCAGTTCATTTTCACCTCTAGAAATGATTTGCTTCGTTTCGTGTCGTAGATGTGGGATACATCAAGGCTCTCCTATGATGAGTCGCTTCTTGTTGACATCAACTCATTATCCAAGAAGTTGACTTAGAAACACTCTTCCAGTGCTTTGAAGCTTATTTACATCAATGGCAAGTTTCTCTCTTCTGGCGATAGGTTGACATCAATGGCCTTTGACCAAAAGATTTTGTGTGGTGTTCGACATCGGATCATGTATTCACACCATGTGAAATGTACTATAGTACCTTGAGGATCATTATCATTATCGGTGATCCCTCTCACGTCTATTAACAACTCACATCATTGGCTAGTAATCAGGCGATGTCTTTCCATGTTTGACCTCAAAACATCTCTTCACATGGTTTGAATTGTACATCAAGTGAATATTGAACAAGTTTGAGGACCCCAGATCTAGTTTCATCCATCCGGGTTGTGATATATTCAGGATACAAAAACATCAAATGTACAAAGCCTCTATACAAATGGTCATCCTAATCATGAATTATGACTCTGTATCTGTAGAATCACAAGTCTGTATCTGTAGATGACTAGTTGATCTATGTACATGAAATGAAATTTATAAAGCTGAGCATGGGAATGTCTCCCTCAGATAGTTCATGAAAAATCATATTATTATGATGTATTATATTGTAATTTATGTAGGTCACCTTCCAGTTTGAAAATTCTGATCCTCATGATAAAGCATTTCACCCGACATGAACATTTATGACCTCATGTTTTAGGGGGCAATTGTTATAAACATATTTGGGCGCATCAACCCCAAACTCATATGTCAATGATATTATGGATCATCAACCCCTAAAAGAGTTGTGTTATACCTTAAAAAAACTTAGTCATCTGAATGTCTCATTCCCCAAAATTTTCATCTCAAAAATCATCCAGAAAGTGCCTAAAACTGAACCATATCTGAAGGCCCTGTGTTAGGGATAAGATGCATCACAATTTGGCCCTTTAGTAAGTGTGATGGGTGAGGTTGGACATATTTCCAGGATAGTTTGTTAGTTGGTTTCTCATGGAATATTCTAGAAACTTCTCCTGTGCCACTTGCCTCTCTGAATTCACCCAAGGATGACCAAGGGAACTAAGAAACCATCTCCAATTCCCCTCTCTTGTGGAACTAATTTCAACAAATAGAATGGAATTCATCATCCCCGATGATGACTAACCCTCTTGCAATCATCTATAAAAGGATCTCCCATCCAAGAGATCTGGAGGCTGAATTATTTTGAGTTGTAAGGAAGTGTTGCTAGTTTTAGTGTTGAGGTGAGAGCATTGTGATATTGTTGGTGTGTTCTTGCTGATTCATGAGGTGAAGAAGGCTTGAAGCTGGGAGGATGGTGCTGGATCAAACTTCTTATGGGTTGTAATTCTCCTTGATATCAATAAAGTTCTTCAATATCTTTCCCAATTGATTGTGTTAACTGTAAATACATTCATTTGTTTATCATATTTCTTATTCTATGATGTTTACGCTGTGATGGATCATTATGCTTTGACATGTCTTTATTTCTGTAGCTGTGCAGTACTCTCCAAGTGTATTAAGTACGAGGATGAGTTATGGGATCAACCAAAGGAGAAGGAGATCAAGCGACGATTCAAGCGGAAGTTACAGGTTGGTCTTTCATAATCACTTTCTTATCTGTCACTCATAGGAAAGATATTGAATTACTTTAAACTGTTGTTTCTAGGTTAGCTACGAAACCTAGAGGGTTAGTTGTTCGACAAGACACTAATTTTCCCATAAATAGGTGGTCTCAAGAAAATACCAAGGGTTGGGAGTGGAGATGGTTTTCTTCAGGAAGCCCTCACCAGGTGGGTGGAGATAGGAAAAATCCTTAAGGGATGGTGAAGGAATTCTCAGGCATCCAAGATTGGTTTGGTTTTGTGATCTCGAGACCGGTTTAGGTGAAGGTCATGGTATTGTGAGGGTGGAGGTGGTTTAACCTTTGGATTTCCTTGATTGTTTATGGATTGGTTTATCCCATGAGATCTAACATTCATGCTTGGAATATGGCATGAGGATGATTGGCTGAAAGAAATATTTGGTTAAACCAATCTATTGTCGGGTGGTACATGGAAGTCCCTGACTTGGTTGGATTTTCATATGGTTAATAAGAGCTAAGTTCCTCTTGTATTTATGAGTAGATTTACTTGTTATTATGTGGTTTTAATGGTTGTTCGATTATTGTTTATTATCTGGTTATATGATGGAAGTAAACATGGTTTTATTAAAGTTTTGAGTATGGCTCTGATCACCTTTTAATTAATGAATGACTAGTTAATAAATGCATGACCTAATTGGTATTATTGCAACTATTGTGAGAGGGAATTAATCCTTCTTGGTAAACCTCTGATAAGTTTCAGATCTATAGGTTCAGATATGCATTCATGACCTGTAGGTTGCATGTTCACTATGTGTTTAACGAAATGACTATCATGGTTAGACCGGGTTAGGTCAAGTCCTTGAGTAAGTTTTGTGTTAGAGGCTTGATCTCTATGTTATTTATCATTTATGGAAGTTTCATCAAGTTCTAGGTAGGGGTATGGATCCTAGCCCTTAAAAAGCGGCTTAAATCTCACAATCGGTGGCACAGAACTTCTTGGAAGAGACTATAATCATTGGGAAGCAAGCCTATGGTAGTGACTAGAGGGTTACATTCACTTACAGGCCTTGTTTGGGAGCAACTGGGGGTCTAGTTCACTGAAAAAGAAAGTTATCTAAGCAATTGGACACCTGGAATGGTTGGTTGGTTCCTAGGGGTCCTCTAGCACCTTAAGGAAGTCAGTAAGGTCTTGTTTTATTGATTCCATTTAGTTAAGGTCATATAGGAAACTGAGTCATATCATAGTAGCTCCTTAGCTCATGTTCACCCCGGGAAAGCTGGTGAAAGTAGGTAGATATGAGAGGTGGCATGTTACAAAGTGGTATTAGAACATGGTTCAAATACTTGGACCTGATGGGTTAGGTTCATGTGGTTATGCATGCATTGTGATGGTTATGGTTGTCATGCATGAGGTCATGTTATGCAGTTGGTATTGTCATGCAGGATGTTGATATATTGATATGATTATGATTATAAATGTACATGCTAATGTGAACTGATTTTGAAGATCAGATAAGCCTCCCTCGAATGTCATTGATGTATGATTTTGATTATGGTATCTATTTGTTTATATGACATGGTACACCTGTAGGAAGAAGAGAATCAACTATGACAAGCAAAATGGTAGACTAAATTTCACGTGACTCTCCCTACATATCAATTAGGTAGCAAGGAGATGAGTATTCTCATGATATAGTAGATAAATTGAGGAGTTTGAAGGTAGAAATAAGGAGTTTCAAAATGGAAAATGATAGGTTGGATGAGGCTCAAGAAAGACTTGCAATATCTCAAGAAAAGAAGGAAGAGGTTAATGTTGTCATCCTTCAGAGTTTTTTAGAATTACATAGATAGGGATAGTTAAGAATTAGTCAAGAGAAGGAAGAGAATACTAATGGCACCTATGGTAGTAGGTCTTGGCCAAGATATAGGTTGGATAGAGGGGACACAGTCAAAGGTGGTAGATCATTGGACACACCTAATAGGAGGACTGGTATATATGGGTATCACTCCAGTTCGTCTTCCAAGAGACATCATCATCACCTCCATAATCCTTATAGGAGGAGTGAGTACTTTCCTAAGGAATTAAAGAAAGTCAAGCCACCTACATTTGATGGAAAAATGAAGAAGCCAGAAGATGTAGAGGCATGGTTGCTTGGGCTGAAGAAATTATTCATATTGCATAACTACTAAGAGAAAATGAATTCCAAAATAGCCACCTTCAGTCTTAAAGGGAAAGAAAATATATGGTTGGAAGGTGTGAAGAATGTTAGAAGAATTTGAGAGGAAGAGTTGATTTGGGATGAGAGATATCATGATGAAAGAGCTAAGGAGTTTTATGAGTTACAGATGGGTTCTATGAAATATGATGAGTATACTAGGAGGTTCCTAAAGTTGTTGAGGTATGTTCCTTACCTCAAGGATGAGAAAGCAAAGATTCAAAGGTTCATTAGTGAGTTATTGTAACAACCCTGAGTTAAAAATCCATGTAATAAATTTAATAAGGAAAAACAATAACCAAGGTCATGGGACATGTATTCCAAGCTAAATGTTGGGCAAAACACATAGTGATGGGGATCACTTGTGATTAATTAATGGCTATGGAAACTGGAAAAGGCAATTGAAAAGGCTTTGGAAAGAAATGAGACATTAATTAGCATTTTATTTATGAAAATAATGGAAAGTAGGAGAAAAGGAAGGTGAAAGGTCATAAGTTGCACTTGAAGAGGAAAATGAAGAAAATAGAGGCCTCATGACAAAAGGCTTATGAGGATCAATTCACAACCTTTTTTGTCAATTTTATCTTGGAGCTCTCTCTTCTATTCTCTCTCTCATACACTTAGACACTTAGAGTTTTCTTGGAGCACTCTTGGAGGAGTGTGGCATACTTGGGATTTGGAGAAATGAGGTAAAGGAAAAGTAGGGAATCACAAGAGGACTGTGGGATTAATAGCTACAATTGGTTTTGCTTGCAGGTACTAAATTGCATGTATGATTTCCTTGCTAGATTTGACATGCATGGAACATGCATGTGGTTTCTTGGTTATGATCTATATTTTGCATGGATGATTGCCTGGATTGATAGTGGTTTTATCTTTGTTTTCTGGTTGGTGTTCAAGTTCCTTTGACTATGGTTTGAGTTACTAGTTCGTGGAACCTTGGTTGGACAATTAATCTGGAGCCCTCGGTGGGTTGAGTTGCTAGTCCTAGTTGGACAAATGCTCTAGATCCCAACAACAATTGTGGGTTGAGTTACTAGTCCTAGAAGCCTTAGTTGGGACAAATGCTCTCGAGCCATAAATAGCTTGGGTGAAGATCAATCTGGTGATGGTTAGTGATGTCCGATTGTGAGGTGGAATCATTCACTTAAGGTTGAGGTGGTTTGGCCTCCAGAATGCTCAGTTTGGTTTTCTTGGTTTATTCCATGAGATCCCACATCCATGCTTGGAATATGGCGTGAGGGTGATTGGTTACAAGATAGATTTAGTTCATCCTAATCTATGGTCGGGTGGTACATGGTCCCTCGCTTAGTTTTTCATATGTTAATAAGAGCTTGTTTCTCTTATGTTTTGTGTGCAAATGTACATGTTATTATATGGATTTAATGGTTGTTCTATTGTTGTTATTTATCTAGTTATAAGTATGGTTTTATGACAGCCTTGAGTTATGGCTCTCATTATGTTTTGGTTAGTAGATGAAATGAGAATGAATGAATGACCTAATAGATGATAATGCAACTAATGTGATAGGGAAACAAATCTTCTTGACAATTCTTAGATAAGTATGAGGTCACTATATTTAGATGTGTTTTTATGACCTGTACATTACATGTTCATGATGTGTTTGGTGAAATGTTTGCCATAGTTAGGATGTGTTAGGTAAGGTCCATGTTCAATTTTTGCATTAAAGACATTGTCTTCTTGTGATTTACCATTTTTTATAATTTCATCAAGTTCTGGGCAAAGGCCTAAGTCCTAGCCTTGAAAAAGTGGCTCAAAATTCAGGGTCACTAGCACAGAACTACTTGAAAAATATTATGGTCGCATGGAGGCCATGTTGTGGGAGTGACTAGAGAGTTTTAGTCACATGTCGGGCTTGTCATGGGAGCCACTGGGGGTCGAGTCCAGTCAAAAGGCAAGTTAACTCAGGGGTTGGGCACCTAGAGTGGTTGGTTAGCCTCTGGAGTTCTTGTAGCTCCTGAGGAAGGTCAGTTTGATTTTGGTTTGTCGATTACACTTCCTTAACTGTACTTGGAGAGTTGAATCATATCATAGTAACTCTTCGTCACATGTTTACCCTGGTGGACCAGTCCAACTTCGATAAATGTGGGAGGAGGGTGTTATAGTTGCTAGGAGCATATAGAGACTGGATTGAGTTTGATGAGCCATGATCATTGGGGGAAAGCATTAGTAAACTAAAGCATTGCGATGATAAGTCAAAATGTAACGCTGATCCTAAGTGTGAATTAAAGGGGAATGATAAAGTTAAAGAGAAGTGGCCACCAAAGCATGGAAGACCTCAAGATGTAGGTGAGCAAGAAAATGTTTCTCCTTACAAGAATTTTAATGTAGTTGAGAAGGGATATGGGTCATAGCCTGGAGAGAAAAAGAAAATAGGTGATGGTAGAGGACTGTTGTAGTGTTGGATATGTGGAAAATATCATCACAAGAAGGATTGTCCATCGTACTAGGGTGGCAGGCCTAAGATCTATAGTTCTCAGGAGGTGTAGATGGTTGGGGATGTGGACTATAACATTCCTCAAATTTATGCAGCTATGGAAAGCAAGCAGGCGGATCACCAAACATCCATTATTGAGATGAGAGGTAAGATCTGTCATTGAGTTTTTTATATTTTGATTGACCCTAGATCTAATTATAGTTATGTTAATCCTGGCCTAGTGGATAAGTGTGGTTTGAGAAAAGAAGTGCATGCATAATCTTGGTTGGTGCAGTTGGCTATAGGTACTAAGAAGAGAGTTCATCACTGGGTAAGAGCTTGTGCATTTGAATTTAATGGTATGCCTGCATTAGTGCATCTGAATGTACTTCCATTAGGGTCGTATATTATGATTTTGGATATGGATTGGTTGTACCTCCATAGTACTAAAGTAGATTGCTATGACAAGGATATTAAGTGCCTGGATGATAATGGGGAAAAGAGAATCTTGCAGGGAAAGAATAAGCCTACATCAGTGAGGATGATTACAACTATGCAGGCTAAGGGTAGTCACAGAAAGGGGTGTGTACTATTTGTAGTCCATATTTCCAGTGACAAGGGTAAGGATGTTGAGGATGCATATTCAAGAGGTACCATGTATCGTAGCAGTTTCAAGATGTGTTTCCTGTAGAAGTTTCAGAGTTTTCTCCTCATAGGGAAGTGGACTTTCCTATTGAGTTGGTACCAGGAGAGGCACTAGCATCGAAGGCACCTTACAGGATGAGCACTCTAGAGTTGGTAGAATTGAAGTTACAGTTGAAGGAAATGCTTGATAAGGGATATATTAGGCCAGGTGTGTCACCGTGGGGTGCACCAGTGTTGTTTATGAAGAATAAGGATGGTACTCTCAGGTTGCACATTGATTTATAGGAAATTCAACAAGGTAACCATCAAGAATAGGTATCCATTGTTGAGGATTAATGACTTGTTTGATCAGTTGAAGGGAGAAACAATGTTATCAAAGATTGATTTTAGATCCTGATACCATTAGGTACACATTAAATAATAGGACATATACAAGACTGCTTTCAGGACTAGGTATGGGCATTATGAGTTTATCATAGTTCCTTTTGGTCTAACTAATGCTCCCACTAACTTTATGTGATTGATGAATAGTGTGTTGTGCCCTTATCTGGACAAGTTTGTTATTTCATTCATTTATGATATATTGATATATTCTAAGAATGAGGAAGGACATGCCGAACACTTAGTAGCAGTATTGATATTTCTAAGAGAGCATTAGTTGTATGCCAAGCTTAGTAAGTGTAGCTTCTTTCAGATATAGGTAAATTACTTGGGACATGTTGTTTCCAAGGAAGGGATAGCTCCTAAGGTAAGGGTTATCATAGATTGGGAAGCTCCTAAGAATGTGGATGAGATTAGATATTCATGGGGTTAGGAGGTTATTACACGAGTTTCATTAGGAACTTCTCACATATTGTATATCCTATTACATCATTGCAGTGAAAAGGAAAGAAATTTGAATGGACCGAAGAATGTGCAGCAAGTTTTGAGTAGTTGAAGTAGCTGTTGAAAAATGCTCCATTGTTAAATATTACAGATCCAGATAAAGAGTTTGTGGTGTGTGCAGATTCTTGCAAGAGAGTACTTGGTGTAGTCCTGATGCATGAGGGAAAGGTGGTGTGCTATGAGTCAAAGAAACTAAATGAGCATGAGAAGGACTATGCGGAACATGATCTTGAGTTGGCAATGATCATTCATGCATTGAAGATGTGGAGGCATTATCTTCTTGGCAAGAGGTTTATATTAATGAGTGATCATAGTGGGTTGAGGTACCTATTTGAGCAACTGAATCTGAATTCCAGGCAAGCTAGATGGTTGGCTACCTTTAGTGAGTTTCACTTCGAGATCAAATACATTAATGGAAAGGATAAAACAGTTGTAGATTCTCTTAGCAAAAGAATATCGTAAATCACATAACAGATATGAGTTCACATGGGAGAGATTTACAAGATTAAATGTTACAAGAAGGAAAACAATATGATAGGTACCAACAGCTTAAGCACATCTTACAGTAGGGTATAGGTGATCAAGATGTGGACTATCATCTCATAAGAGATGGCTTGATCAGATTCAAGGACAATATCTATGTGTCGGATGACAGTGAGCTCAAGAAGTTTATCTTGAGGGAATTTCATGTTAAGTTATATTCAAGTCACCTAGGACACTACAAGACATTGATAGCGATGAATAAGTTCTACTATTAGCTGACTCTGAAGAAGGAAGTGGCATATTTTGTTGCTAGATGCTTGAATTGTCAACAGGTGAAAGTTGAGTGTAAGAACCCAACTGGTTTGTCACAACTTATTTTGATTCTGAAGTGGAAATGGGAGGTCAATTCCATGAATTTTATTACAAGTTCTCTAAGGAAATCCAGACAACGTGATTCTACTATGGTTGTGTTTGACAGGTTGACAAAGGTAGCTCACCTCATTCCTGTGAAGTCTACTTATTCAGAAAGTGATGTGGCACAAGTCTTCATTAAAGAGATAGTGAGATTGCACGGTATTCCAAATAATATTGTGTCAAATAGGGATGTTAATTTCACTTCTAGGTTCTAGAAAGAATTGTTTTAAGGTTCGGGTACAAATTTGGTCTTCAACACAATTTATCATCCATAGATAGATGGACAGATAGAGAGGGTCAACATGATCCTGGAGGGTATGTTGAGGATGTATGTGATGCATCAAAAGTGGAAGTGGGAGGAGTATCTTCCATTGGTTGAGTTTTCTTACAGCAATGGTTATCAAGAGTCACTAAGGATGAGTCCATTTGAGGCACTCTATGGGTGGAGTTGTAACACAACCATCAGCTGGAGTGATCCAATAAACAAGGTACTTATAGGAACATACATGTTGGTAGAGATGGAACAGGAAATGCAGGTTATAAATAAGAATATAAAGGGAGAGCAGGACAGGCATAAGAGCTATGCATACTAGCAACAACTATTTAAGGAGTTTTAGGTTGGGGAGCATGTGTACTTGCACATCAATTCCAAGAAGAGCTCCTTGAGGATTGAGTCATGTGTGAAGTTGGCACTTCGATATTGTGTACCTTTCTATATCCTTTAGAGGATTGGTCTTGTAACAACCCTAGTGAAAATTTCATGTAATAAAAGTTAAAAACAATAACCATGATCGATGGGACACTGATTCCAAGTTGAATTTTGGGCAAGACATCTTAAGGGGTGTTCATTTGGTTGTTTATGGCTAAAGAAATTGGCAAAGGCAATGGATAAGGCTTCTGAAAGGAAAAATAGCATTCTTGGTATAATTATTTATGAAAATAATGGAAATTAGGAGAAAAGGAGGTGAGAGGTCATAGGTTGCATGTGAGGAGGAAATCAAAGGAAAATAATGGAAAATGAAGAAAATAGAGACCTCATTCATAAAAGGGCTTCTGAGGATTAGTTGGTAACCTTTTGCCAGTTTAGATTTGGAACTCCCTCATTTCTCTCTCTCTCTCTCTCCTACTCTTGCACACTTAGAGTTTTCTTGGAGCACTTTGCCATTGGAGCAAAGGCAAAGAAGGCAATAGGAAGCAAAGATTAAGCAGGGAAAGGCAGGATCAAGCAGCTACAACAAGCTTCATTGCAAGTATCAACTTAAATGTGTATTTTCCTTACTATATTTAGCATGCATGGGATTACATGTGGTTCTTTTCTATCATGGCATGCGTTTTTCTAGGTGTGACAATGTTCTTCAACCTAGCCTTGTCATTTTTTGATAGCTTTCTTGGGATGGGTTCTCACATTCAGTTAATGTGGGATGACTAGATTGGATTCTGTAGAAATTCCCACTGTAGATCAACAGATTATGCAATATACTAAAACACAATACAAGATCTACTTCTACAACACTTTGCGGAAGCTTAATCGAATTGAGCAAGATCAAGAGAACACATATAACTAAGAATGAGAAATCAATCACACATAACACAGAAGAAATAACCTGGGGAAAGCCTCAACTTAAAACCCCAACTTTCTATTATCAAGTGGAAATCTTGTTCAAGTTACTAAAAGAATCAGCTCTCAAGCTATCCTGCTCTCTCTGCAATCAAACAATACAACTCACAGTCTGAATAGACATAGTATATGTCCTCCTCAAGCCCTCCAAGCCTCCTATTTCCTTGCACAATTTTTCTTGGGGTCCAATGATGTCACATGTGTGAATTGGCCTCATCACACTCACTAAAACCTCTTATCTAACTACGCAATCCTCAAGGAAAGAATTCCTTCTGCATGCAAGGAAAATTCACAATGGAATATTCTAGAAACTGATAGTACACTGCCCCTCCATCTAATCTCAACTGGGTATCTGTCTAAACTGATATGCATGAGTTATTTATGAGAGAATACTCAATTATCTGAAGTGTAGTAGTTACATGCATGCAAGCATTAACTAACTGAACTTACATTAATTCAACAAACTATTTGAATTTATATAACTAGACTTGACTCAGTTAACTAAGTCAACTAATTACAACTCAATATTACAACTCACTCTTATCTCTTTAACTGATGGATAAATTTCTCAATTAATGGAGAAACTGCTGCATGTCCCCACATAGACTTCAAGTTTGATTTTCCTTAACTAATTAACTCAAGATGAATTAATTTACAAACTGTTGCTAAGATGAAATTTGAATTTTACTTCACTATTTTAGTATAGGGACTGACTAAAATAGGAAGGTATCCCAAAATGCTATTTATAGAATTTTATTTTTAGCACTTCCATATTTCCATCCATTATTTCTAAGATCAACACTGGTTGAACTGCTATTTGTAGTAGTGTTATTTTTATCAATTCTATTTTTAGCATTTCTTGTTGCTATTTTCAACACTCCCTCTCAACAAGAAAGGGATTATCAATAACCCCAATCCTGTCTCTATGGAAATCAAACTTGCATTTTCACAATACCTTCGTCAAAATATCTGCATCCTATTCCTCGGTTGAAAGATACAACAACAACATGATCCTATTGATCACATTGTCTCAAAGATGGTGATACCTGATATCTATGTGCTTGGACTTGTCATGAAAAACTAGATTCTCAAAAAGTTTGATACAACTCTGGTTTTCGTAGTAGATCACTGTAGGATCCATCATCTGATGAAACAATCCCACTAGAATCTTCCACATCCAAATGGCCTCACATGCAGCCTGACTAGCAGCCATGTATTCAGCCTCTGCTAAGCTAAGTGCATCTGATCTTTGTTTCCTGCTGTACCAGGAAACTGCAACTAAACCAAGGTTGAAGATTCCTCCAGAAGTGCTCTTCCAGTCTGATGACTCCCTACCCAATCCGCATTTGTAAGCCCTGAAGCTTCACTCCCTCTATCCATCTGTACCACAATCTAAATTGAGGTGTGTCTCTGAGGTATCTTAGCACATGCTTCATTGTCTTCCAAAACAGCTTGGTAGGCTGAACCATAGCTTGACTCAGTTGGTTCACCGCAAATCATAAGTTGGGTCATGTGTTCACCAGATACATAATTGAACCCATCAGTTGCTGATAAACAGTAGCAACTACTACCTCACCTGAAGTAGCATCCTCCTTCCTCCAGTTCCCAGCTAGAGGAGTCTGCATGGGCTTGCACTTCTCCATGTGAAAGCGCCTGAGTATCTCATTGGCATACTTGCCTTGAGACGCAAATACTTCCCCATATTTCTGCCACACCTCCATGCCTAGAAAGTAGTGCATAAGGCCCATGTCCTTCATCTCGAACTCTCTTGCAAGGTCCTCCTTGCAATACTGTATCAGCTGATCATCACCTGTCAAAATCAGATCATTGACATAAAGAACAATGATCAATGGTTTACCTTCTACCATGATGTGGTAAAGATTCGCATCTACTTCACTCTTGGTGAAGCCCAAACCAATGAAATAGTTGTCGATCCTGGTGTACCAAGCATGAGGTGCTTGCTTCAGTGCATACAAAGCCCTCTTGAGTCTGCACACATGCGACTCACGATCGAAGGTCTCGAAACTCTCTGGCTGCTCAATGTACACCTCCTCCTTGATCTTCCCATTGAGGAATGTTGTCTTCACATCCATCTGGTGGATCTTCTACCCCATTTGAGTTGATAGTGCCAACATCAATCTAATCAATGGGTACCTTACTACGAGAACAAAATTCTCATCGTAGTCAATCCCCTCGACCTGTGAGAAACCCCGGGCAACAAACCTTGCCTTATGTTTCTCACACTACCATCAGCTACCTGCTTTACCTTGTAAAGCCATCTGGAACTCACCACTGAATTTCCCTGAGGCCTTGGGACAACATCCCACATACTGTTCTGAATGATAGAGTCATACTCCTCTACCATTATATCAAACCCAGAATGATTGCTGCACTGCCTCCTCGAATGAAGAAGGTTCAGTATCTACACACTCCCCAACTAGGGCCATGTACCCAGTGTACCGCTCTCGTGACCTCCTTTGTCTGCACTGAGAAGATGGTTGTCCCACATCCTCCCATGCATCTAGCATCAACCTGTCAGCTTCCCTTGAGCGTTTCTACCCATCTCTGGAAGTATCAGCATGAGTGGATGTCTCCACTCCCAGATCCTCTGCATGCGACTGCTCTGCATCAATCTGAGGCTCCTCCTCCTTAGGCACTGAAAGTTCATCATCTTCATGCAACTCGAGCTCCCTCTCAAGTGATAAGCGCATGGATTTCTTCTCATTGAACTTCAAAATCCCTGCGTACCACTGTCCTCTAAGTGGAAGGTAGGTACATCTGATAGTTGTGGGGTGTATCCGTGTACCCCACAAGTATTCCCAACTCAGCTATTAGGTCTAGCTTCTTCCTTGCATCTTTGGTCACGTGACAGTAAACTAATGATCTAAAGATTTGGAAGTGACTTACATCAGGTCACTTCACAGAATAGGCCTCCATAGGTGTCTTCATTCCCAGTATATGGTGCGGGCTTCTGTTCTATAAGTATACTATTGTATTGCATGCCTCAGCCCACAAATGCAGTGGCAGGCTTTGGTCATGCAACAATTCTCGAGCTGCTCCCACAATCGATATGTTCTTCCTTTTGGCCACCCCATTCTGCTATGGGTTATGGGGTTCCTTCAATTCTTATTTAATACCTTTTGTATCATAGAAGTCTTTAAATTGTTGGGAGACATACTCTCCACCATTGTTGCTACACAAGGATTTTATTTTCTTTCCAGATTCTTTCTCTGCCAAGGCTTTAAACTCACAAAACCTCAAGAAGGTCTAATCCTTCTTTTGCATAAAGTAGATCCAGCATCTATGAGAAAAATCATCAATAAAAATAACATAGTAACTTTGTTTAGTGGTGGAGGCTATAGAGAAGGGCCCACAAACATCTGAGTGAACTCGCTCCAATATTGCTCCAACTCTATTGTCTTAATCTGGAAAGGAAGATTTCACATACCTACCCAAGATACAACCTTTGCATGTAGTCGTCTGCTCAAGTTTTCCCTTGGGTAATCCGGTAGAAATATGTTGCATGATCTTCAGGGTTCCATGGTGCAAGTGGCCCAGTCTTCTATGCCATATCTTACCAACATCTTGTCTCTACATCATCTCAGCTTTGGAACTCAAAGTAGCACAGTCATCTACCTCCAGCTTGTATAGATTCTTGACCCGAATCCCTATTCACTTTGTCTGTCCAATACTGATATGCCTCAGAAATACTTTTCCTTTACTAAAGACTACATCATAGCCTTTATCTTCTAGCATAGCGACAGACACAAGATTCTTCTTTAGAATTTGTACATACTTTACATCAGTCAGGGTGAGGGGAGCTCCATTCTCCCTCTGAAACACAATCATACCTTCTCCTAAAACATGGTACTTTCCATCATCACCCATCTTGATCTGCATATAGAGATCCTTCTTCTCCAAGGTACTGAAAATATTCTTGTCACCTGACATGTGGAATGAAGCTCCACTGTCCAGGTACCACACACATCCTACCATGGATGAAACCATGCATGTGATAAGTGAGAAATCCAACTCAAACTATGAGGCCAGTGCCTCACCATTAGATCCCTTCTAGTAAGCCTTCTTGGATTTCTTCTGTGGACAATTTGTAGCATAATGGCCCACTTCATGACAATGAAAGCATCACACTTTCAATTTGTCAATATTCTTCCCACCATGGGAAGAACTGGATTTGGGATGGGATGCCTTCCCTTTCCCTTTCCTCACCTTACTCGCTAAGGCTAGATTTTCCTCATCTTCTTACTTCGATGAGGATCCATCTCTGGTGCTTCTTTTGATTTCCTCCTACATCAGATCCAACCAAAGTCGTTCCCAATCTAGAAGTTTTTCTCTTCGATTAACCGAGTCTTGGTAGCTATGCCAGCTCTTAGGAAGACTAAGGAGTGCAAGACTCACCATGTCATCATCAGGGATCATGATCCCTACACTTCCAAGCTCATCCCTGCAGGTGGTGAGCTGGTTTAGATATGTAGAGATTGTGTTGCCATTTTCACACTTGATCTTATGAAGCTTATCTTTCAGCACCAGCTTCCTCTAATTGTTGTTGTTCTAATATAAATCTTTCAATGTTTTCCACATCAAAAACAATGTCTCCTTCCCATGGAGGCTTGAGACAATGTGGTCTCAAACTCCCTGCAGGAGGATTCTCCTTGCTCTAGCCACACATTTCTTCCATTCCACCAGTTGAGTAGCATCAATTGGCTTGGGGACTTCTTGAACAATGAAGCCCTTTAAACGGTTATCCTCTAATACTACCTCCATGCGATCCTTCCAGGCTATATAATTTGAGTTTCCATCAAGGGCATACTCGAGACTTAAACCACTAAACGTCATAGGTGAAATTGAGATGTGATAAGAACTCGATTTCTATATTCAGGAACCACAAACTTCAAACTTCTCCTTCTTGTATACTATTCGTCGCCTTAATCACCTTGGATCTGATACCATGTAGAAATTCCCACTGTAGATCAACAGATTATGCAATATACTAAAACACAATACAAGATCTACTTCTACAACACTTTGTAGAAGCTTAATCGAATTGAGTAAGATCAAGAGAACACATACAATTGAGAATGAGGAATCAATCACGCATAACACAGAAGAAATAACCCGGGGAAAGCCTCAGCTTAAAACCCCAACTCTGTATTATCATACAAGTGGAAATATTGTTCAAGTTACAAAAAGAATAAGCTATCAAGCTATCCTACTCTATCTGCAATCAAACAATACAACTCATAGACTAAATAGACATAGTATATGTCCTCCTCTTGCACAATTTTTCTTGGGGTCCAATGATGTCACATGTGTGAATTGGCCTCATCACACTCACTAAAACCTCTAATATAACTGCGCAGTCCTCATGGAAAGAATTCCTTTTGCATGCAAGGAATATTCACAATGGAATATTCCAGCAATTGATAGTACACTACCCCTCCATCTAATCTCAACTGGGTCTCTGTCCGAGCTGACATGCATGAGTTATTTATGAGAGAATACTCAGTTATCTAAAGTGCAGTAGTTACATGCATGCAAGCATTAACTAACTGAACTTACATTAATTCAACAAACTATTTGAATTAATCTAACTGGACTTGACTCAATTAACTAAGTCAACTAGTTACAACTCAATATTACAACTCACTCTTATCTCTTTAACTGATGGATAAATTCCTCAATTAATGGAGAAACTGTTGCATGTCCCCACATAGACTTCAAGTTTGATTTTCCTTAACTAATTAACTCAAGATGAATAAATTAATTAATTTACAAACTACTGCTAAGATCAAACTCGAATTTTAATTCACTATTTTAGTATAGGGACTAAATAAAATATGAAGGTATCCCAAAATGCTATTTATAGAATTCTTTTTTTAGCACTTCCATCTTTCCATCCATTTTGGCTAAGATCAACACTAGCTGAACTGCTATTTATAGAAGTTTTATTTTTAGCAATTCTATTTTTAGCATTTCTTGTTGCTATTTTCAACAGAATCGAAGCTAAGTGGGGTGGATCTCCGAATTGAAAAACAAATGGCTTAGTGGTCCCTAAATAGGACTATGGATCACGGTAAGGCCACTGCCTAGTAACCCCTAAACTAGACAGTGGGTTACCGTAAAGCCAGATTGTGTGCCTCGGTTGGCCTAGGAATCCTTGTCGGTGAATGACGGGATATACAGTAAAGCCAAGAGGTGGATTTTCTCTCTGTTGGTCCTAGTAGTCCTAGGATGGGATGTATGATAAAGCCTAGAGAGTATGTCTCAGTGTAGGGCCTAGTGATCCTTGGACCAGATTGTGGATTGTGATAAAGACTAAGAGACTAGGAGGCACTCAAATTCCTCATGGTGTAGGCTGAGAACTTCAGTGGCATCCATGCTTTTTGTTGTTTTTGGTGTGTTCTATGAGTCCCACATTCATGTTTGGAATATGGCATGTGGGTGATTGGATGAAGACAAAATTGTCTCAACCAATCTATGGTTGGGTGGAACGTGGTAGTCCCACCTTTGATTGGTTTATTGCATTCATTAATGAGAAATCCATTCCCTTGATATGTATATGTGGATTTTATGGCTGATATGTTTATGATATTTCTATCCCTATTATGTTGGTTATATGTATGTTTTATGACATGAACTATGTATGGCTCTCAGCATGCTTTTACTTGTATATAAATGGATACTGTGTATATGACATAATAGATGATAATGTAAAAAATGACATGAGGGGACAATGGTTCATAGCGATTCTCAGATAAGTATGAGATCCCTACACTTAATTCTATTTTTTACACCTGTAGGTTATATGTTGATGATATGTTTGATGAAATGTTTGTCATGGCTAGTAGAGGTCTGATTAAGGTCTTGCTCAAATTATTTCTTTTGCATCAATGTTTCCCTGTACTTTTATTGATTTTATGCTATCACTCCATTCTCTGTAGTGACTTGGGCTCTGGGCTTGAAAAAGTGGCTTAAATCCCAGGATCGCTGGCACAGAAATGGTAATTTTGGTCTCTGGTCACTGGCAGACAAGCCTGTGAGAGTGAATTTGGGTTCTTGATCACTCCTTTGTCCATAACATGAGAGGGACTGAAGCCTAAGATGTCCAGAACATCAGTGGGAACTAGGGACAAGCTTTTTGAGTGCCTGACATGTCTCTTAAGGATTCTGAAGCTGATGTTGGATGAGTCTATGTGATGTTTCCATTGATTCCACTTCCTTAAGGTCACATAGGAGGTCGAATCCAATCATAGTGGCCTCTTGTCTCATGTTTACCCCGGTTGGCTAGTTACTTGGGTAGATGTGGGAGATGGTGTTACAGGTCTAGTGGCCTACAGACTTGCATTACCTCTAACAGTGAAATTCCATGATGTTTTCCATGTTTCATTGTTTAAAATATATGTAAAGGATGTTGATCAAGTGATTAATTGGTCCATATTGTAGGTGGATCTAAAAGGAAAATTCCAACTGAAACGTCAGTGCATATTGCAGTGGAAACAACTCATGCTTCGGAACAGAGCAATCAAGCAAGTTAAAGTGCAATGGAAGCTCTTTGGGCCCACTAAAGCTACATGGAAGATGGTTGATTAGATGTGGTCTATGTATCCTTCATTGTTTTCTGGTTGAGGCAAAGAAGTTTTGTTATATGTCCATATTTATGTATGGTTGTTATTATAAATATCACAATGATTTGTGTTATAATGCTCCAATAAGTGGTATGGTTTTCATGTTGTCATGTTTGTCATGATGGTTTTGGTTTTGAGTAGGTTGTTCATTGTAAATACTACAACGATCTGGGTTATAACACTCCATAGGTATTATGTTTTCCTTTTCAATGGTTTTGCTAGTTGTGGGTGTCATTGAACATCGAGGACAGTGTTCCCCTATGGGGGAGGGGTCTATAACAAACCTGGGTTAAAATTTCATGTAATAATTAATAAAGGAAAAAAAAAATGAAGGTCATGGGACACGTATTCCAAGTTGAATGCTGGGCAACAAATCCTAGTGGGAATTACTTGTTTTTTATTATGGCTAAGGGAAATTGGCAAAGGCAATGGAAAAGTCTTTGAAAAGGAAATAAGGCAATATTGCATTTATTTTATGAAAATAAAGGAAAACAGGAGAAAACGAAGGTGAAGAGTCATAGATTTGCATGAGAGGAAATTGAAGAAATTAGAGGCATCAATAATAAAAATACATCAAAGAATCAATTTGGGGCCTTTTATTAGTTTAGTTTTGGAATTAGTTTGAGAGAGGAGAAGAGCACCAAGAGGAGAAAGCAAGTAAGAAAGAAGGGATCAAGAAAGGAAGATTTATATCAAGTAACTTTAGCAGGAACAATTGTCGGTAATTGGTTGCATATATGATTTCCTATCTAGTTGTCGCATGCATGGTATATGCATGTGTGTATTCGGTTCATTTCTTGTCATTGGCATGGGTTTTTTCGGGTTTAGACAATGGTTTTAGCTTTGCCTTGCCATTTCCTGATAGTCATGGTGTGATAGGATTCATTCTTGGTTGAGCTTTGGATTTCCATAAGGTTTTAGATCTAGGTGAGGTGGTCTTAGGAAAATCCCAATGGTTGGGGATGGAGATTATTTTCACCAAGAAGCCCTCAATGGGTGGGTGGAGAAAGTAAAATTCCTCAAGGGATGGTGAAGGAATTGTAAGGCATCCAAGCTCAGTTTGTTTTTGTGATCTCAGGACTGGTTTAGGTGAAGATCACAGTAGTGTGAGAGCGGAGTTGGTTTAACCTCTGGATTCCCATGGTTATTTATGTATTGTTTTATCCCATGAGATCCCACATTCATGCTTGGAATATGACACGAGGGTGATTAGATGAAAGGAATATTTGGTTCAACCCATTCTATGGTCTGGTGGTACATGAAAGTCCCTGACTTAGTTGGCTTTTGAATATGGTTAATAAGAGCTAAGTCACTCTTTCCTTTATGAGTATATGTACTTATTATTATGTGGATTTAATGGTTGTTCTATTATTGTTGATTATCTGGTTATATGTTGGTTATAAGCATGGCTTTATGACAATTTTAAGTATGGTTTTGATCAACATTTAATTGATGAATGACTGGTTAATCAATGCGTGACCTAATTGGTATTATTGCAAATATTGTGAGAGGGCATTTATCCTTCTTGGTAAACCTCAAATAAGTTTCAGATATTTATGTTCAGATATGCATTCATGACCTATAGGTTGCATGTTCACTATGTGTTTGACAGAATGACTATCATGGTTAGACTAGGTTAGGTCAATTCCTTGAGTAAGTTTTGTGTTTGAGGCTTTGTCTCTATGTTATTTATCATTTCTAGAAGTTTCATCAAGTTCTAGGCAAGGGTCTTGATCCTAGCCTTGAAAAAGTGGCTTAAATATTGCAGTCATTGGCACAAAACTATCTGGAAGAGACTACTATCACTGGGAAGCAGGCCTGTGGGAGTGACTGGAGGGTTACATTCACTTGGAGGCCTTGTCATGGGAGTGACTAGGGGTATGGTTCACTGAAAAAGAAAGTTATATCAGGGGTTGGACACCTAGAATGTTTGGTTGGTTCCTTGGGGTCCTGTAGCACCTAAGGGAGGTCAACAAGGTCTTGTTTTTTCGACTCCATTTCCTTAAGTTCATATATGAGTTTGATTCATGTCATAGTATTCCCTCGGCTCAAGTTTACCCTAGGCAAGCTGGTGAAAGTGGGTAAATATGAGAGGAGGCGTGTTACACAGTTGGCATCTACTATAACAGAGGTCCCCAACAATTAGAATGGGGGGAGATTATAATTTCATACCCTATCAAATGGGAGAGTTATGGGAGATTACTTCTAGCCAACGATATAACGCAGTTGGAGTGTTTAGATATTGGGGATGCTAGATCCCCTATTTGGTTGGGGGATCCAAGAATAGGTCTTGGCATACAAATTTTGGATTCCATCTCAGAGATGCAACTCGGATTCTTCAGATTCATATCAAATTTATAATAGTTGGGGTCAAGAAATTTTCAGAAGGAATGATTGTATTGTCCCTTTTTCTAGACATTGAGAAAGGAGAGTATCTCATTAGCATGGGTTACAAATTAAAAAATTATTAGGGGATATCGAAGAATTATATAATTAAAAGTGACTAAAGAGAAATAAATATTATAAGTCATTTTAATGAAAGAATAAAAATACTCTTGGTATTTGGGTGGCCCATGGTATTATGATAGCCCATGATTATTAAACGAGATGAGAGCTCATTCCTTTGGCATGCATTTTGGATTATTGTTTTTTGATTGTTAAGTTGAGCTCTTGGAGCTTGTCTGGGTGACAGCCCGCATTATGTAGAGGGATAGTTTCAGTGGTTAGTAATTGTTAGAAATGATTTAACATAGCAATGGAACACATAAAATATTGCAAAAACACAAATACAAAAATGCATAAAACAAGATAGACACAGATATATGTGGCTCACCCAATTTGGGCACCATCCACAAAGAAATAGCTAGTCCTTCCTTTATATTATCCAACAAAATGAAGGGATACAACCTACAACAGATCTGTTGTAATTTCCTCTTCACTCTTACAAAATCTCCTCCTCTCTCTCTCGGAATAATCATGCACAACCACAATACAATTCCCTCATATAAATTGAGGGTTGAATTCTAGGAAAAAAACCCTAAATTAACATAACCTCCACTATTAGATCATTTGACTAATAAACGACCCAAATTGACTACGAAATTATAATATTTTACAAGGCAATTTTTCATCTATTTTTAGATTTAGGGGCAATGCCCCCGAACCCCCACCAAGGGGAGGGGGGCTCTTTAAACTTAGTTGTTGGACCCCCTCCCCCAAACCCCATTAGCGTCTATCATATGGGTGACGTTACTGCCCTGTTTAGGAACTGGGGTCCAACACAGCCGAGACCTATGAATCAAGAAGATAATCAAGCTCTGCACCCAACAATAGTCCATCCTAGTTGATCTAGTGAGGAGGGGTTTAAATATTTAGAGACATACTCTAGCCACTCAAAGAGGAGGGATAAAATTAGATCCACTCATTGGGCTTAAAGTGCAGATCATGAGGATAGGTCAACTAGATCTCTCCCAGGGGCATAACATTGGAGGAGCTATTGACAACCATACAAATATTTTCTGATGCTTCTAACAGGTTCTTAGAACCATATTTGGCATGTACTTTCAAATTCATATATAATAAGGCTGACTTTTGTTGCATATGTTTCATGTTTATTCTAAGTTGCAGTTAACAATTTATTTATTTTTGCATCTGCAATTTATTTTGGTGTACTTTTCTAAAGAATATTTCTAGGAAATTTATCCAAATAATTAAACGGGGATATTGCAAACCCATGTCATTTTAGTGTAATCATCAATAAACAACATAAAGTAAATTTCACCTTGCAGAGTTGGTGTTCTTGTTGGTCCTCATAGATCTGTGTGAACAAGCTCTAATGGTCTTGATGTCAATCACACTTTCGACTTAAAGCTCACTCTTGCATGTTTTTTGTGTTGGTAAGATTCACATATGAAACTTGTAGGTTTTGATATTTTGGGCATATTTATATTTCTTTTGTTCCTAATGACGTGAATACTTATTTTCTAATTAAGGAAATGTTGGTATTCACTAATCATCTAATTTGTAAACCCAGGGTCTACTTTGACTTACAAGGTCCTCAGTGTTGTACAGACAAGCATCGAAGCTCCTACCAATTCTATATGTAGAAGGTTGAATTCAAGGTAAATCTACTGATGATATGAAACCTAATTCCTGTCAGGGCCTAAATTCTACTTCAGTTCAACTATCTGGAACCTCAGGTATCAAGATCTTAGATTGATACTTATCTCAATGTCATTGTTCCTACTAAAGTAAAGTTGATCTACAAGCCCTATGATTTCGTAGCAACTACTGTTGGTTTTGCAACACTGTTGTAGATTTCGTAGAAACTACTATTGGTTTCACAACAGTTAGATCATGACCCTTCACACTTAAAATTAAAACATGGCCTAAAGAAATACGGAAAGGAAAATTCAATAAATTTCAACACACCACAAGAAATGCAATCAACAAACACACACACACACTTTGCATAAATCAGCCTTGCTCAATTTTGTCTATTCTCCAATTAAATAAAATACAAAAGTAAACTAAATTAAATAAATGAACCTGGTGCCAAAACCTACCTTGAGTGGGCCTAGCTCAGTTTTTGGACTATTCCTCAGAGCTTATGAATTTACTAACTCAACTTCAATGAGCAAGCCAAAACATCCATGAGTAGGAATTGTATATTAAGAGGAATCAAAATTATAGCATGTATTCACACATAGACTATCTGTAAGTATATTAGAGTACACATATTTATACAATGAAGGGGTATCTAAGTTCCAACAAATCGTTCATGATCAAAGGTCACTTAAGCAAAAAACATTATCACATGAAACATTGACTATCTAAAAAATGAGGGGACATAACAAATTGATTCCTATGAATAATGACTCACTTGGTCCTCGATGTTGCATTGACCATTACACATTGAGGAAACTCAAACAATCTTTAGTTATTAGTGCAAAAGTTTTCAGACAATAAAATTCCTTCTCTGAAATTGAATGGAGTCCTTGTAATAGGAAAATTGTGATTGGTCTTGCATGCAACATCCATATAACAATATATAGGTGGTTGTACCCATATTCTTTGAATTCCTAACAGATGCCTAACCTAAATTCATTTTCATTTTATGATATGCAAGTGAATCTTTGGATGCCACCTATTCCTTTCTCACAGCTGCCAACATGCTTGTTAGTCATATGACATGCTGGTTAACAACTGCACACCCTCACTTTCTTGAGTTAGCGCCTCTTCTTTTATTTCATACATAATAATATAGATATTAAAAATATTCTTTAAAATTCTCAGTTCTAATCTAAAATTGATGATAAGAGAACTAGTAAATATGAATTTTATACCTTAACCTAACAATAACATATGTGCAAGATTTGATGATAATTTAAGGTAAAAGATGGATTGCTCAAACACAAAGTAGGGTAATTCCATAGTAAACAACACAATTTCATAGCCTGTCATCTCCCCACTACTAGGCTTATCGCATGTCCTCATGCGATATCATCTTCCTATTCATGAAGCCCTGCATGAATATCCATCCACATGTATAAGGGATGGCCAAATTTTCTAGCATAATAATACCCAATGCATCACTCTAGTTCGTTCCATTGTGTTTTTTCCTCCTACTCATCCCAGTGAATGGATCCCTGGTAAAGCCTAGTATGCCACCTATAACATACACCCTACTAAGGGTAGAAGGAGGGAGTTAGTATGTTGACCCAACTTCCAATGTTTTGATATGGAAATGGGGCCTGAAAAATTTAACTTTTTTCAAACTCCTCAAAACCAAAAACAAATTACACCCCTGCATTTGTCTCATCAGATGATTCTAGTGATTTAAAATTTTACCTCAATCGGGTTTCAAAATCAAAAGTTATGGCTTCCCAAAGTTTTAATAACCAAAACTTAAAGCCTCATGTTCACTTGTAACATGGAACCCACATGCCCCCCACATGGTGCCTATGTGGCATGACTTCCATGTCCACTTCAATTGTAGTGGATCTTATAGCCTAGTGGCATGCCACCACACCACTGTGGTCAAATCCACAACCAACACACACATATATACATATAGTATAATATAAACAGGGACTACCATACCCACATAATGCCAATGGATCCCCATTTAGCACTTCGTACTTTCCTGTCCATCCAATGACTCTTGTCCCATGGATAGATTGATGACATACATCAAATGTTGATCCCCCCTCTACCACGTCGTGGGGTGGGGGGGTTTTGCATTCTTGGTTTTGGAGCGTAATTCTATTATTTTCATCTAATTGCCTATATTGTCATGATGTCACCCCAACTGATCCATCGATGGAGTTTTAGTATATGGACCCCCCTCCTCCCCACTGACATTATTTGGGGGGATGGGTCTATATTCCATTATATTCATCCGATTACTAGCTTATCATGACCATTGTTTCTTCTGCACCTAGGGTTCTATCTCTACCCCTGAATCCTAGTTATATGCTCCTTCCTCCAAAGTCTCCTAGCTCAGGCCCGTACCTACTTACTGGAATGACATCATGTTGACATCATACCATCCACGTGGCCTTCTTTGGGAATGCGACATGTCACACATATTTGGCCCATTTGGACCTACAAAATGTTTTATCTTGGGTGCCATGTATCACGCGAACGTGGCACCACATCACCCTTCTTACCATGTCATCTACCACAATGGACATGGGCCCCATCCAACTCTAATCCCTACTTGGATGGATGACTTAACCCCCGACCTAGAGGTCCCACCCAACTATACCACTGGGACTAACTACCCACTAGGCACTGACTAACCCAACTCCTAACTAATGGGCCCTACCTGACTACTCGACCTATGCCCCTTTTAGTTGAGCATAAACTCACCCTGAGTTCAGCCTTTTGAACAACTTGCTAACCTATATTCATTCTGTTGGTACTCGACCTTTGGGTTAACTCCAATATCCACTTTTCCCTCTTATGGACAACCTACCATCCTCTAACCTAACAGGTCCCACAACGAGTTTCGACCTACTAATTGCAAGTTTTTTCATAATTAGAAACTTTTTTTTATTTTCCCTTCGATTTCACACAGGAACGAATGCACCTAATCTGACTGCCTATGAGGAATAGGCCTTTGTTAGAAGAGATCATGAATTAATATTCAGAGATCTCACAAACTCTTATTGGTTCATCCTGGCCCAGGAAACCATAAAATCATTGCACCCATGTTGTCATCTAAACCATGATAAATTTCATAATTCAATCACTCCCAGAGTCCACTAGGACAAAAATAAAGCTTGGGCCATTAACACAACCAAAAAACACAAATACATGCATTTGAATGCACTTCACCAAACCACAGGGAACTTAACTAGTTTTCCCAACCACATATATTTATATGCATTCCTTTATTTATTTATTTATAACAACTTATATACAAAGAGAATATAATGAAATGAATATAAACTAGGCCAACAGACCAAGCTCATCCATTAAATGAAGGAAACATATAGATTCATGCACACACATGTACAGGAATTCATCCATTCCTCAAGAAATTATACAAGAAATTAGTGTTCCACATTTATACAAGAAATCACATTCTTCAATATCATCATGAACATTAACCAAAACAAAAAATATGTACACATCATTCAAATATGAGAATCATAAGATAACACTTATCTTGTATTACAAGTTGAACTGGAAACTGTTGAAGCCCTGAAAATCGGGTCAACAACAAGGGGGATAACCGCCCGGTCCGGACCTTGGTTGACAGCTCCCTATCTGTTTGGTATGGCGGGTCCAACTGGGGATAATGGGACCAGTTTCCCAATCTAAGGGTGTGTGTGTGTGTGTGTGCAGGATCAGATGTTGCAGATCTAAAAGTTCCTATTTAAACTACTTTAATCTAACTCTATGCTATTTTAATTTAATGAAAACAGAGCATCTAATCTATGCTAACCCGGGATGTAATTCTTCTATTATGCGATCTAAATAGATTTCATATAATAACTGGTAATAAAGATCATTCAGTGATTAGGCAAAACAATTGTGAACAGCATATCGCATAATAAGTTATTCACACATTAAACATAAATAAATGGCTCCACCGTACAAAAGTGCCAAATGGTAACACAAACATTCATGTAATAACATATAAGCAACTAAAAACTGTATATTGTTTTAAGAATATAAGCAGAAATGGTCAAGAGATAAAAGTACCATTTATGACTGGTCCTACTCATAAGCTTCAAGCAACAATGATTTATCTCTCCTTGTTCTAATATCTACAAAGAGTACAGAAGTGCAACATCAGTAGCAGATATCAAATGAAAACATTAATAAATCTTGATCCTTTAATTCATCAAAACCTCCTCTGAGGTGCAGAAGTGCATGTTCTGAGGATAAGTTTTTGACAAATTCCTGGACCCTTCTCTAAATGCATGAGAAGGGTTTAAATACTGCTAACTAAAATAACTTAATTACATAAATTTAGTATACGGTTTAAACGACCGCCCTTTTTCTAACAAAACTTATTTCTAAAAAATTGAATCTAATTCCTAACTATTTTTGCTTTTGCTCCTTAATGTTGCAAGCATTCAACATTGGCCTGGGAAGAGTCGGCTGGTTGCCTTCCGCTTTTGCTATCTTGATTTCCGGACTTGTGAATGACTAAGCAAGTTGGGAAAACTGCCTCCTTTTTTGATCCGGGCCTTTCTGGTGCGTTTTTTGCCTTTAGCGCCTTTTTTCTTTTACCGGGTATAAGCTTCAGGATTGTTTGTAAACATGTTGCTTTTGTGAGCTTTTGACCCTGAGTGTTGAGTCGGCTACTGATGTCAGCATCTGTTCAGAAATACTCTGGAATCTGCGGTTGTGTTGCATGCGATATCCATTTATGGGGGCATCTCTTCTCTGTCTCCGAGCGTTGGCGCTTTCCCTTTTTCCTTAGATGTTTCCTGTTTTTCATTCCTGCAGTTCACGCGAAGGAAAAGAGTAATGACAATAAATATTGATGCGAAAGCTTTGAGCTCTATGAATGTATAAAATAATGTTACCCATTGTGAACTGACTCTCTTGACAGACACAAAATTGTCCTTCATTAACACTTTGGTGTACATTCATTAATTTTCTTTAAGGTGCACATCTAGTTTTTTTATTTACGGACAGCTTTTCTTGAATGTTGAACCGAGGAAAATTTGCGATGGCTATTTCTGAAACTTACATTATGTTATCGCGTTATCACATTTTGTTAAGATTGTGATACCGCAGATCGCAGATTGCAGCATCGAAGCATCGTAGCATCGCGTTTGTCGCGTTTATTGCAAGATCGCAGATCGTGTTAAATCATTGTGTGTTGTTTGTGCAATGTCGCATATCGGCCATCAGAGATTTCTTAAGATCTTCTTTATGGGCGTTTTCTTAATGTATGCGATGCGATGAATTTCGCGTCGTTTTCTCGCAATTTTTTATTGTGCTCATAAAGAAATGTTCTAGTCTCTTCTCGCGATGCGATGTATTTTTAAGGAGTAAAATACAAAAAAAAAAATGAATCTTTTACTAAGGGTCCCCACTTGTTTTATGTTATTGCTAATACTAAAGAAGGACGGGGGTTGTTGGTGGCCACAACAGAAACTAAGATTGGGATTTCAACTCTCCACCCTGTTAGCCTCCTGCTGCAGCAGGTTACTCATATTTCATGATTGACATTTTTACAGACCAAATATGTCATACTTTGCATGCTGCAATGCTCCATATTTGCTTAACAGTCTTCAAGCGAAGAAGGGTACTCAGAGTTCATCTAACTGCTTTCCAAATTTTGAGAAGTTGTTCTAGTGTTGTACAATTTTCAGTTAAAGGGAGGTCCAAAAAGCTTAATCTTGGTCTCCCTAGGTTTCAATTTCCTGTTTTAGAATATAGAGAATGAAAATCTGTCCAAACAGCTTAATCTTGGCAGATTCTTAGATAGGTAGAGAATCAAAGGAGCCCAACTGCTTAATCTGGGCCCTTGGATGAAATAAGGGTAGTCTGTAGATAGGAAAGCATAAAAAAGAAAAATTGAAATGATGGGTTTGCAAGTCTAAGTGCACCCAAACCAAAAGAAGAAAAAATGTTAGGTAAGTAGGCTGGGTAGGTAGTTTTGAGGTTGCAGAATCTTGATTGTCAATCAGTTCCAGGTTTTCAGGTGTCATCTTTACTCAGGACGCAATCACCAGGCAGTTCTATGTGAGAAGCTCAAAACAGGCATAACTAACTTCCTTTCTCCTTCTCCCCCTAATCATTAACTAATTTCCCCAAAAAGAGGTCAAGATCTGCTTAATACCTCTTAAGTTTCATCATTTTCATGTCATTAGCCTAGGTGAAGATCTGCTTTACTCAAAGATATTCCATACTCTCTCTATAAGGTTCTATCCCCTCGTTGCAGCCTAAGATCTCCCAAACTTAGCGCTTTCTTACCATCTCCATATTAACTACTGACATTATTATTTAACTCCCTATATTTTCCCGTCCCCCTACTAAAACTATGTAAATCATCCCCTATGTAAATATCCCTCCCCCTGGTTGAAAAATAACCATAAGTACCCCCGGGAATTGCTCAGTTTGTCTGAAACTTAGCAAGAGCCCTCATGCTACCCCTCCAAACCATCTTCTAAATACAATGGACTCCTTCCAAAGTATAAAATCCCTTTTTAGGTTATCGGACCCCTTCTGAGGCCTCAAATGCTTTTCTAACGCGCCTGATCACTCCTTCCGTCCGCAATAGACCCCTTGCTGATTTCCTTAACACTCTACAGATCCTAGCAAGCCAGCTCGCATCGCCATATCGCAATATTCTCACCATATAAGTTATGCCCCATCCGTTGTTACCCAACGCGATATCGCGATATCGGCGATCAGCAGTCGCAAGCGTCGCATGTCCAAATGAAGTACCTTCTCGTTCCCCGCCGACGCGATATTGCGATCGCATCAGAAGAAGTTCATCGCATCGCCTTAAAATATGAGCACCCCACCATGTCACATCTGTACCAGGGACCCACATTTGACGTTAGCAGGCTGACATCATGCTGACGTCAGCAACCAAAAAACCGAAAATTCGCGTAGGAAGAAAAATCGCACTTCGGAGCTCCGGAACAAGAAACAGAGGCAGTTTTCGATGCGCGATTAGGGCGACGCGCTAATTGCGCATCGCTACGGGAAATAGGCCGTTTTGCGCCGAAAAAGCCCGAAATTGCCCGATTTTGCCAAATTAATCCGATTTAAAGACAGGAAAGGACCAGAGACAAAGATTAAAGAGTATCAGATCAAATCAACAAGGGAAAAGCACGTCAAAGAGTATCAGCAAGCGGCGGAAGCCATCAATGTAGCGGCGAAGAGTATCAGCGAAAATATTAAAACAGCGGCCCAAAGCAGGAGAAAATTTAATACATTCCAGCAAAGTCAAAGAAAGAGGGCGAGGCCACTCAAAACTTTCAAATCATGGTTATTGCACATTTAACTCGCACCAAAATAGAACTACAGATCCCAAAGCACAGTTACTCCAGCAGTACTGCATCGAGCCTCCAAGGGCCACATTGCACTCCTTTTGATTCAGCTGCCTCTAGCGCAGCCCAAAGGACTTACCTGCATTTAATTCCAGCGACACTTAGGTTTTTAGAAAAATCTTTCCAGCAGACCTGTTTAGGTCGATTGTAATAAATGACTTTCTGATATTTTGCTTATATATACCACCCTGAAATATGGAGTAGGGGTTGGTTGGTGAGTCGAGGAAGTTGCTTAATCTCAGATATCTCGACATTTTCCTCAAGTAGAGACTCGCACTATAACTGTCATACTTTCTATAATCAAAGACTACTGAAAGCATGGATTTCGAAACTGTTTTATGTGTTTAATTGGCCGAGGAGCGATTACAGAATTCCTGTGCTTCTACATGGTTCAATAAGTGTCTCTCAACTCTGTTAATTTTCATGTTTTTGTTTTACCACCATTCCGCCATCTAAATTGCAGAAAAGAAGAATAGCTTAGGATTTGTTTAATTACACCTTAAGTTCAATTTCTGCATTTTTTCATGTTTTCATCAAAAATAGCTATGAACATGTATACTTAAATGATCTTGTTTACGCTGTTTCTTTCACATATGAATGAGAGTTTAGGAATTCTTAGCTGCTCCTGGATAACCATTCATTCACTTCTCCTCTTTTCAGTTTGATGAAAGATTCTCCTTTGCCTTTCATCTCTGATCGTCCTCTTTCATCCTTTCAGTTAATTTGATAATTGTATCATGTGTGGCTATCCGCTCCTTAATCCTCTGTAACCAAGAAAACGGCACAGCAAGCCTTAATCATGACTCCATGCCCAATGGTTTGAAACTTTCACATCTTTACCTTGCTCTTTGTTTGAGATTTCTACCTTCCATCCAAATACAAACAAAAAACCCCTGAGCCATAAGGCTAGCTTAAATCGTCAACAAAGTTGAATCATTAAGAGAGAGCCCTCTCTGATTGCAGGTGGGCTAGAACCTGCAATCCAAAGATTGGTTTGTGGTTACCTCGGCCGTATCCCTAAACAGGAGCCTAGGGACAACCTGAGTGATAACACAATGGCGACTCCACTGGGGACCACCTCAAATAAATTTATTAAACCAGTCTGCAGCCCCACAGAGGAAGAAACCGACCTGTGAAAGTTTCGGTCGACCTGTGTTGTTGCGTTTTTTAGAAAAAATTCCCAAAAAATAGATTAGAAGTTGGCTCCTAAGAAGAAAACGTGTAATACACGATCAAATCCTGATCCAAATAGCCCAGCTATTGTTGAAAATCCGAATTTGATCCCTAAGATCATTAGAAAACAAAAGCAAAAAGAAGACCAAGCTGCTGCGAGTCCTTAAACAATTCAGCCAAGCATTGTTCCAACCCCTGTCAAATTTTTATTCCGGTCAACCCCAAGTCCCCCTGGTTCATCACCTCCTTCTCCAAGCAGCTCCTCTACACCTTCATCCCATACTCCTACTACCACTACTACTCCTTCTACCCCGGTTATTCCTGTGATCCCCGCTGCTTTAGTTGTTCCACTTATCCCCATCATCATGGCTAGATATGCGCCCTTACAATTTCCTACTAATCCCGGGGCTATGCCTCAGGACTACCAATCAAAAATCACCTATTTTGATGGCGCAACCTCTGGTACCGCCCTACAGCATACAAAGAAAATGCAGGATTATTTCGAGAGTTATGAGATTAATGATGAGAGTGTAAGAATGAAGCTTTTTGTCCCAAGTTTGACCGGTGATGTCAGAACCTGGTTTAGGGAACTTCCACCCAATTCTATAGTAAACCCTGAAGCCTTATACTAGGCATTCATTAACATATGGGAGAAAAAGAAAGACCCCCTGCACATACTGTCCGAGTATGATACTATCAAAAGAGGACCTCAGGAAACAGTTCTGGATTACTGTGTAAGATTTAACAATGTTTACAATGCAATACCACAAAATTTAAGACCTCTACCTGACCTCGCATTATACAAATTCCCGGATGGCTTTGATGCTGAGATGGCATATCAATTAAGGGAAAGAGCTCCTCAAAGTCTTGCAGAAATGCAATATGCTACAGTGAGTGTGGAAGCAAATCTAATAGCTAAAAGAAACAGAACTAGAACTGAGAGGAGAACCACCTTCAAAGAAGAACCCTCAGCCTTCGATCAGAAGCTAGATGCCATCATCAGTGGCATCCACAGGCTGGGAGACAGAGTAGACAATGTTGAGAGAAAAATTTCATGGGAGAGTCAACAGTCCAATGCCATAAGGAACCCAAACTTCAGAAAAACCCAAAACACAAACGTTGGAAGGGCCAGTCCTGACCATGATATTAGGCCTCCTTTCCAAGAAAACTATGCGGAGGCATCTACATCTGCTGAGCCCACAGATGGGACTCATATGAACCTGATAGATTCAGAAAATGAACAGCAAATCTTTCTCACGGAAGAAGACCGACCATACCCTAATGCAAAACAATTTCACACCAAGTCGGGAGAGTCCTTTGACTTTAAACAAGGCTATGATACCGCTGTGTACGAGGTACACAAGCAATACAAATTAAGAACAAGGACCATTGATGTTCCCCCATCCAACAGAATAAAAGATAGCAAACAGCTCAACAAAACTAAAGGAAAGATCACCAACAATCAACCAACTGACAGCTCGGTCCCAAACCCTCATCAAGTTACTGTGGAGGATGTAACAGACACACACCCTCCTATTGATCATCCTCTACCTCCCTCCTTCCCAAAAGAAGATCTGAATAGCATTCCCAGACATCTTCCCGAAACAGAGATACCACAAATGGTCATACACCATGACACTGACATTCCAAAAGAAAACATAGAGAGTATGCCTGAAAAAGAGAAATTTACCACTATCAACGCCAAGAACTCATTGGAAAAACCATTTAGTTTAGAAGCAGAGATTGGAAAACTCAAGATTTCCATTCCCCTCTCGGAACTTGCCAAACATGATGTATACAGACAACAAATTCAAAGGTCGCTTCAATTACCAGAAGTAAGGTATGATGTAAACATTTTAGATGATACCCCTGAATTACTGTTCGGTCCAGAAGTTGACGGAAAAACAACATATGGACCTGTTCCACCTTTTTATGTCAGCTTGCACATACACGACAAAATACTGCATAATGCTATGTTTGACTCAGGTGCCTCACATAATCTTATGCCCAAAGTTGTAATGGAAAGGTTGAACCTCGATATCACAAGGTCGTACAAAGATCTGTATTCCTTTGATTCAAGTCAGGTCAAGTGTTTAGGCTTGATCAAAGACCTTTGCGTCTCTCTAGTCCAATTCCCCAACAAGACAATTTTAATGGACGTAGTAGTAGCCGACATTCCCAAAAAGTATGGTATGCTTCTATCCAGATCGTGGGGAGCAAAATTGCAAGGATCCCTTCAACTCGACCTCTCTTATGCCACTATATCGGTCTTTGGGCAACCAAAGAGACTATATAGAGAAACATTAATGAATTATGTGGTAAGCAGTGAGGAAAAACCCCAAAATTTTCCAATATACTCAATCCATTCTGATATGGATTCTTTTATTTTATTTAATGATAACACCAGCCCTCCAACTAATGATAAGCCACTATATTTGGAGCAAGGAATGCACGACAATGAGGAATCGATTGCCAATACCCATGAAATTGTTTCAACAGCCAAGGTAACCAACAAACAGCAAGAAGAACATCCCGAAACAAAAAATACAAGCATGCCTGGTCCTCAAACAACTGAAACTCTCAATACAAACCTCAAACAAGAAGTCACATGGTATTTGGAGTTTGACGGTTCAGTTAACAAGTTAGGAGCAGGGGCTGGAGTGTGGATTTACAAT
>APFE031050561.1:60228-72617 GCA_000404065.3 Pinus taeda
TATTATGTTACTTAATATTACTAAATAAACTATTGTTTATTTTTCATTTTGTTTGTAGAATTCATGTTCGCTTCTGGCATTCTTTGAAGCCTTTATGTTCTTTGTTTAACACCTTCTTCTTGCAGTTTCTTTGCATACAACACATCTGCTAGCATATTTTGCACATCAACATGCGTGTAATGTCATAACAAACTACTTCACATAACAATATATATATTCATCATATATGTTTATCATATATGCTAACGTGAACCATGGTTACTTATCCTTGTACTACTTCTTTATTTTCTTCTTCCATGCAACCACCCATTCGGTTATCCTACTAGACATCTACCCAATGTCTTCATGCATACCTACACACAATGTGTATTATACACACTATTATACATATCATATTTCAAACGTGTAACATATGTAGTCGTACGGGTACCTATGTACTACTGTACATAGTACAATTTGTGCTATAGCCCATCATACCATGCCAATGGTATCACCTACATGAAAAAATCTTTGTCCACATATTTTCTATCATGTTAGTATCATGCCAAACATTCATTTATCTTTTTCTAGCAATTAAAACATATGTGCTTAGTTGACAAGGAATTTATATGAGCATGGTTCATTTCTGTAATCCAAGAAAGTTTTATGTCAAGTGCAGATCAATATGAGTAGCATGGTATTGTATTCATGGATCTTTTCATCTTATTCATACATTCTTATTAATGTTCTAAAGAAAACTCTTAATTCATAGCTTTTGAAGTTTAATATTCATCATATCATACTTCATTCTTAATTACTTCGTCTCTTATGATTTACTATTTCCCTTTTTAGTTGTAAGGGTTTATGATGTTAGGGTACTTACATGTTAGCTCCTCTTTAACATTAAATCAACCTTAACCAAATGATGAGTTATCTATTTTATGAATTCATGTTTGAATTATGAAACATTTCTTATCTTGTCCAAACACATTATTCATGTAATCCAATAAGAGTATCTCCCAAAATTGCTTGGCACAATTTATTCATTTCAATTTTTATGATATCAATCTATTAAAATAGATTGTTAGATACCATTTAATTGACCTACTGGTCCATACCATTTTTTATACTTCATCAATTACTATGGTTTGTACTCAAGGATACTTATATGTTCCATTATTCATAGATATTAATCATGATCCTCTTCAACATGTTTATCCTAATGAATACTTAACCAAACTATGGTAACAACATGCAAAACTATCCATGACAAGGCATAGGTGTATGTATAATTACACAACAATTAATCCCGAATATGACCATAGACTTCCTCCATTATATAATCCTCCTTTCATATATTAGGTGATATTTTATTTTATTCACTAATCCTCATTTAAATCTCTTACCTATTGGAACAATCGATTCCAATATAGTTTTCCACATGGTTCATCAACCAGCATATGTCATGGTTTCGGATGTTGATCCAATGGTAGAAATCGTGTCAGAGGTTTTAAGCAAAAACTTTCTAATTTCTTCTCATCATTATTAATACCAAACTTTCCCTAGTTTTCCTTAGGTACATCTAGTTACGATCATGCATACATATGTATTTTACCTTTACTTTCTAAATCACAATCTCCACATGCCCAAGCATGACTAATTTGGAGATTTACATTAAAAATCAACCCACTAAAATAAACTAGAATTGCAGGTAGAAAATTGCCTTTGCTCATATACATAAATCGTTACACATAAGGATTTAACTCTTCTATGCAATTCCAAGTAAGCAATTATTTTGTTAAGCTCATGCAAACTACTTTTTCCCTTACTCACAAAGGAAACATTTTAAAAAAAATTCTTTAGGTGTTTCATGATTGACCATATCTTGGTTAATGTTTTAACATCGAGGCCTTCTCTCTCATATTGCACTCGCTTACTTGTGCAACTATACTTCATAAATTTTTGTTTCTCCTGATCTTGTGCTTAAAAAAAATGAGATGCTCATGAAGTTAATGCTGCATTATGGAGAGACCAGTCTGGAAATTTATTTTTGAAGTTGTCGAGTAAATTTGGAACAAATTCTCATTAAACTTCCTTACTTTCATTTTTATTCTATTTTTTCTTTTATGAACATGAACCTATTTCAAAGTTGAACTTTGATTTTAAACATTCGTCATTTCGATCAGAAATTGTAAACAATTTTGTATATATTTTCAATTAAAATAAACTTCAAAATCATTATTATCATAAATCATTCTTATGCTTCTGGTCGAAATAATTCCCTTGATCTGGATATTATCCTATTGGGATAGATGCAATGTCTAATATTACAAGGGTTGAAATTCCTTTGATTATCAATGAATTATCATTATAACCCATAAGGGTCATTTCGAAAATGAATTATTGTGACTATTCTAACACATATCAACAATGACCTTTTTATTATTATGAGCAACCCACGCTCGTGAGTAAGTGGTGACAGTTTTCATAGAATTGCAATGGATCAAATAAAAGTGGCTACAAATTATAAATATCATGTCTTGTTCTATGGGGGAATTGCTAACAAGATAGTCAAATACAATGTATTTATTGTATAATGCGGACATACATCAAATGTTTGTTTCAGTTGTAGCAAATAAATGATATGCTTTGACAATAAAGTTACACAATTATTGTGTCTACTTCTTTTTAGGAAGTTGGTAAGTTTTCTTTAGTATAAGAGCTATACAATAACCTAAAAACTATAAGAAATAAAATCCTAATATTTTTATAACAAGAGGCTAATGTTCATCCTTGGCTCATCAAATCTAAAACAACCATTCCCCTTACAATTTTCAAATTGTTCTTCTATCACAGATTATTCCCAAGTATATTTTTGTGGCCTTCAGGGCTAACTATTGGCATACTGTATATTTTTCCCAAATAATTTCACTTAGTGAAACTTTTAAATTCCATAATCTCAACATGAAAAACTATACAAAAAGACCCTCTTCTTTTTTTTTAGTAACTGCAGAATCCATATTCATCTACGAGCATACTTAGATTTTAGAAACAAAAGTTCTCTGGTAATTTTAGAAGGAGTTCATTCAATCAACTTTCAATATCATAGGAGCATCTTAGCTTTGATGTGAAGCCATCATTTATCAACAAAAACAATGTTATTAATTAAACCTTGTGACTATCAGGACCCGTTCAGATTTCACATTCTCACCACACTGTTGGGTTTAAAGAGCAATCAAACAGAGTCGAGTTCTATTTTAGAATAGAAAATAATTCCAGCTAGCATACTATTGTCACTTACTACTATCATTTTACAGGCAAACTCCAACATCCCTTATTGGGCAAAGGCCTGTGTGAAGATGCTTCACCACGAAGCTCGCCTATCATTTTAGCTGACTTTGACCCGTAAAACAAGGTTAGCGCAACTAAATCAAACACTACATCATGTAAAAAACATGCTAAACATTAGAGACTAACCAAAATGAGGATCATTTAATATTAAGACACCACAAGTTCTTCTACACTTTGCTTGGAAGAACTTAACTGGACCTGTCGATCCCAGTTTCTGTGTTGACAATTACTGCATGCAGATGTAGAAGACTATTCACAACCACTCCCATGTGCTTCTGTAGTTTTCTATTTTTATTTTATTTATCAGTTCAAAAGGATCTATCCATATTTATATGAACATATATCGATATTTTTCAAGAAAACCAAAAATCAACAGAAATAGTGCATACCCATTGCTATATGGAGAGCATAGAAAACTGAACTCACTTTTGCATGGATAGAGCATGCAGTTTAATAGTTGGGATAATCATTATCTTCATGCTTTTATCTAAGTTCATTGTATGGATAAGTCTAAGTATCCCATGATTTATGCATAACCCCTATATAGCTAAGGCGATGATGCACATGGGAATAGTCATTATCCCAAACCCACAACTTTCATTTAGCTGATAATTGACAAAAGAAAACAAGTTGAGTTTCAGCTTTTCTATAATCCTTCCAAGGAAACAAGTTTTTTGGCTTTTCGGCCAGCTAGCATACTGAGAGATTCTAAGAAACAGTATTTTTAAGAGTGTGCAACTTTTAGATTGCTATGACTAGAAAGCTGAGGCTTTTCATAAAAAGTCACCGACTCATGACAGTAAGCTTGATACGCCACTAATGGTTTGAGCTTATTTTAAAACAATACATTAATTTAACATTGATTTCTTTCATAGGTATGCCACTCATTATACTCTTCACATTTTTATGGTACCTTCGCCTATATTTCATCAACGAAAATTATCAAAGACAGTGGCACTAGAAGGAAACTTCTGAGTCTATACAAAAATTTGTGCTTATATCTTCTTATGACAATGTTATTAGATAACTCCACCAATCTATGAGGGAGGATGCTTCTGAGGATAATCATCATCCACTACTTCGTTTTTGTCTCGCTCGACCAATGCTTGATTACCTCCGCATCTGTGGTAAAACAACCTAGAAGGTAGCCAGAAAACAACAGTTACCCACATTATTTTCTCCACTCAATTTGAGAAGGTTTTTTTTCCTTACCCATTGGTGTGCATGGGTTCTTTTAAGATTAAACAAAGCTCAATATCACCCACTAGGACACTATGTTCCTGTAGTTGTCTAATTACCCCTATTGTAAACCAATCAAATGTCCAACTTTTGACAGTTTTCTCCAAAAGCTATGACTTTCTACATTCAACCCTTATGATAAAAATTTCATCATTGTATCTACTTTCCACGCAGTCACGACCTTATTTAACTAGAAGGTAGAAACCATTTTCACACCTAACTGGGTCAACTGATGTTTCAATGGCATCATTCCATCTGTAGTTGGGGCTTTCAAGGTCTCATTTATAGCCTTTCACCACCTTGTTGATCATCCTTCCTCACCATATATCCAATACACACATTTTACTATGCGCACCCGATTTATATTTTACTAGAACTGTGTTCTCACTCGTTACTGACTTACTAACAAAAGATGATGCATGCATGAGAACGACTTTCAACATAATGGATTAGAGTTTTTCTCATCCTTTTATTATTGACTGAGGGTAACTAACCCAGGTCTCGAAACCCTACTTGGATAAAGACCACTTTACACCTAAAACCCACCAATATTTATGTTATTTAATATCACCATCATATTTTATATGAAGTGGTTTTAGCATACACAAATGTCAGAAATTGGATGTTAGCTCACATATAAGACTCAGAGCAGAACTTAACATGCAGGGAAAATTTTAAGAACCACCCTAAATTTATATGTTTAATAAATGGGGGAATCCCCATGATACATAGGAAAAATGGGAGGCAATTTGATCAATAATATCATATTTATATATAATTGTTTTCGTGAATCTCTAACCATATTAGATTATCCTATAAATTCATGGAGAATCTTTCACTAAATTATAAAATCTTGTAATATCTTGGCAAATCTTTCAGTGAATAATAAAACATTGTGAAGTCATGGCGATTGGCAAAGTTTGGCGTCCAACATAAGTTTTTCCCCACACTTGTTCAAAATGCTTGTGAGGCAACCAAAGGGTAAACAATCTTTATGTAAGCTGGAGAAAAAGCAAGAAACTCAGGATACTAGTTGTGGATTCACCCCTTCAATCTTTTAAAATATTAGATATTGTGCTTTACTTATAGTTTACAATTTTGTTATTACGGTATCTCCAGTTTTGATATCTATGATACTAGTGATTTAATGGGGTAAAAAAAAAAAAAAAAGATGACTACACTACATGGATGTGATATTTCAAATCATATGAAATCATTTTGAAAATATGACGCAAAATAAGGATGGGTATGAGAAATGTATTCTTTGTAAAAGAATGGGTGAGGCAATTGAATGATGAGTCAAAATAAGGATGGGTATGAGAAAATTTTTCTTCGTAAAAGAATGGGTGAGACAGCTGTGTGTAGTTAGAGGCACACCATTGGAGCTTGGAAACTCATTACCTTCCTCAGTGTCACACAAGATCATGGCTAAAGCAATGGCTCAATTGCATTGAAGGTAGTTCAACAAGAGCACATAGTTTTTTTATAGGGTCCGATTATTCTAGACACCTAATCTAGACTTGAGAGGCCTTGGATAAGATCGAGACAATGGCTAGCACCCTCATTTCCTGCAAATTGGAGCTTTATCATAGACATGCTAGTTTTCTTACCACGATGTGTGGCCATTGTGAAAAGTTAAAACATTTCCCTAAAAACTCTAAATCCAACCCTAAAACTAGGAAAAATTTACCAACAAACTGCCAGAAGGTCAATTTTCATGTCCTCCAAAATTGTTGTGAGTATGAACATGCCACTAACAAATAACAAGTAAATCTTTCATACAATTAAAGAACAAATTTGGCTCAACAGTGGGCTCTAATAGACATAGATTTAGTTCCTAACATCGTTTTCATGATTTAGCCAGTTCCCCTGAATTCAATATCATTTGCTAGTCATTAGATGAAGTTGTATACTCAACATTCATCGCATCATTGTTGATTAATTTCGATCGAGTTTGACATCAGTTTAGTCTAAATTCAGAGAGAGATGTTAACTGGTACTATACTATGCATTATGAATCACATTAGATTAGCACAGGTGTATTGAATTCACTTCGAATCAGTGTAGTCACTCTCATTGATTACAGGGTAATGATTCATAAAAGGCTATTGATATTACTGCAATGTAACTCTGTTATCTTACTTGCCTGTACAGAGGGATACCCATTTCTCTATAGGAATATTAGTGGCAAGCTATACAAATGTCTACTTAAGTATAGGCTATAATTTGGGACAGTTGGTCATGCTTGAATTATTTGTCAGGGGCCATGTTTCTGTTGGTATTGGGAGTTGTATATTTTCTAAGGTTCTGATTTTATGGTTCACTAGTGTTTGAAAGACCTGCTGATTATTTATCAATATTTTCATGAAATATCTTCTCATGCTTTCTCAAAAGTCACCTAAAATGCCTCGATATCATTGTCCATGAGCTTTGACTTAACTAAATAAATAGTGAGTGTCTCTCGATTGGTGCCTTTGTAATGTTGAAATATCCTACAATCGTTTCCTGTGACAAGATGCAATAACCCTAATTTGACAACATTGAAACTAGCTAAATTTAGTGTTTAACTGCCATGACCAATTCCTTCATTTTCCCATAGCAGCTATGTTCCAATAGTGGTGCATTTTTAATGTTGAAATGCTGTGAAATATTTGGCTATGACAAGATGCCATAGCCCTAATTGGACAACACTGAAACTAGGTAAATTCAATGTTTAGTTGCCATGACCAATTCCTTCATTTTCACATAGTAGTTATGCTACAATAGTCTCACATGAAGTGAGGGTTAATTTGCACATGGACATCTCTCTTTGACAATGAAGAAAATGTGCTAGGCTCTCACCTAGTATATTTTTCTAAGATATAATAAAATTATGGTGTAAGAGTTATCACATTCTTAGTCCTTAGTTATAGTAAATGTTCTCCCTATCTTTGTGATCATGTTTGAAATAAATAATTCTCCATTGAATTTCTATTAACATCATTGAAAAACTCTGTATTGATTGATGCTTTATGAAATGCATCAGCTCTGAGTTACTTATCAATCAATTTCTTGTTGAGTTAGACATCAACTACCACAGTTCCAGAGTTGTTGAATTCCCTCAAGGATTTTCTAATTTGGTTTCTATACAACTATTAATAAATTTTCTCTCATTACCTGGATTGTTCTTAAGCATTCTTGGGTGGATTTCTATGGATTACAGTCGTTTCCCTCTCCCCTGAAAATTGTTTTCATTTTCTGGGGTGAGTTTGAGCTCGATCTTGATTTTATAAGAGGCCATAGGTACGAGACAATGCCATACATAACTGTAGGAGATCATTGGCTTTCCAATTTCACTTCATTTCCATAGATCCATCGAATACATGGGTGCTGAAATCTACAAGGTAGAGAATTGTTGATGTGTATTTATGGTAGAATGTATTTATATTATAATGTTGTTAAATTCAGATTCATTACTTGAGTTATTCAAATTATATGTTGTTCCATTGGTATTGGGAATCGTTAAATGAGAACCCATTAACAACGATTATTCACCAATAATATTCAAAGGTTGTTCTGTACTAGAATGATGATTGTCTAGTATGATGTATGATGAGGATAAGGTTGAAGAAATGAATGAGGAGAAATTTCATTTAGGGGGAAGTGTGGATGAAGGTTGTACTGTAGAAAAATAAAATACAGCAGTATGGACAAATATGGACAAATATTGGTGAAGAACAAGATGCCATTTTTTGTATAAAACCTCTATCATTAAGTTTTATTAATAGTTAGAGGAAGTTTTTATGTCAAACAAAAATATTAAAACCCCCACTTTCCACTGTATTCAATCGTACCTCAATTGGATCTGTCAATCAAAAGTTATGAATTCATACATGATATGACTCCTTCAAATTTATACCAAATCCTATGAAAGCATTCCATGTAAAAGCTTGTGACATTTTCTTTTCAATAGATCTGGTCTAACCATACTTGTATCTTCCAGTCAAAAGGCAACTATAATTTTCAACCCTCATTCAAGACCTTTTTTAGAGCCAAACTTGTACAAACTACAACTCATTTGGCTCTATACAAAATCCTTTGAAATTATTTCCTTTGAATATATGACTTTCAACATACTCTGGTCCAATCAAACATGGACTTGCAAGCCAAATTTCTATGTTACATGCTAAACACTAATAGCTGAGGGTCCTCGTTTATGAGTATTGTAGGTTGTTCAAATATTAACATGAATTTTTTTTTATTATTATAATGATATACGTGTATATAAAATACTAAACAAGATGCTTATAGATGATATAGAAGATAATTATTAGCAATAGTGTTCATGAGAAAATATAGTTGGTACGACTATTCCTAAATGGGTGTCAATGTCATATAAAATTACTTCACAAAACACATTTCATAGGCTTAATATTGATTATAGAAAATAAGGAATAGAACAGGTGTGTTCTTTATTTTGGAATCACGAAAAAAAACAAGGGCTAGAGGTAGCGTTAGTCCTTGTCAGGGAAGGCGAGAGCTAGATAATTATGGATAATCATAGATAGAGCATAAAGTAAACCATGCAAGAAATTTGCATGTCATGGAGACTAAATAAACTATATAGAGGTAACATAAGAAAGATACTTGAATACCATCCAAATTATATAGAGAGACAACCTAACATTATAGAGAGAGGTATATTTAGTACAACACATGGATGGATAGGTGTATTTAGTATAACACATGGTTTTAATAAAGACATGTCAATTCGGTTAGATATTCTGAATATGGTGTGTACTTTTCTGATTTTCTTGTACCTTTTAGTGAATATTACTATCAAAAAAACATTATGGAAACAAAATCACTATACTAAGGAAAATATAACTCCTTAATAATTATTAATAGGTAGTGAATACATAGTGAGATGTGAGATTAAAAGAGGAAAGAAATAAATGGATCCCATGCTAAAAAACAAAGATTTTGTACCTTAATTTCATCTTTTTCAACTGAAAAAATCCATTTATGTGAATAGAGTTTCTCCTGATGTCATCAAGAATCATAGTGTTGCCCCTGATGTCATAAAGTTGCTCCTGATGGAAAGGAATGGCTGGTACATAGGTCCATCTAAAGATTTTGTACCTTAATTTCATCTTCTTCAAATAAAAAATGTCCTTTATGAGAATAGAGTTTCTCTTGATAGTAAGGAATGGTTACTACATAGGTCTAGTATATTCAATGCCCTACTAATAGTTATATGGATAAGGTTGGGGCAAACATTGGCCTCCAACATAGGGTTTTCCACACACTTGTTCAAAATGGCTATGAGGCAATCAAGGTGTAAACAATGTTTATGTAAGCTGAAAAAAGAAAGAAACTCAGGATAGTAGTTGTGGGTTCACCCTTTCAATATTTTAAAATATTAGATATTGTGCTTTACTTATGGTTTACAATTTTGTTATTACGGTATCTCGACTTTTGATATCTATGATAATAGTGATTTAATGCAGTAAACCAGATGACTACACTACATGGATGTGATATTTCAAATCATATGGCACCATTTTGAAAAGATGAGGCAAAATAAGCATGGGTATGAGAAATGTTTTCTTTATAAAGAAAGGATGAGAAAACTAAATGATGAGGCAAAATAAGGATGGGTATGAGAGATCTTTTCTTTGTAAAAGAATGGATGAGACATCTAAATCTAGCTAGAGGCACACCATTGGAGCTTGGAAACTCATTACCTTCCCATTGGATCTTGGAAATTCATTACCTTCCTTGGTGTCATGCAAGATCATGGCTAAAGCAATGGTCCAATTGCATGGAAGGTAGTTCAACAAGAGCACATAGATTTTTTATAGGGTCTGATTATTCTAGACACCTAATCTAGACTTGAGAGGCCTTGGATGGGCTCGAGACAGTGGCTAACACCGTAGTTTCCTACAAATTGGAGCTTTATCATATACATGTTAGTTTTCTTACCATGATGTGTGGCAAGGGTGGAAAGTTTAAACATTACTCTAAAAAATCTAAATTTATTCATAAAACTAGGAAAATGTTAACCAACAAACTGCTAGAAGGTTGCAATTTTTGTGTCCTCCAAACATGTTGTGAGTATGAACATGTCACTGACGTATAACAAGTAAATGTTTCATACAATTAAAGAAAAAACCTCGCTCAACACTGGGCTCTAATACACATAGATTTAGTTCCTAACATCTTTGGCATGATTTAGCCACTTCCTCTGAATTTAATGTCCTTTGCCAAACATTAGATGAAGCTCTATACTGAGCATTCATTGTTTCATTATTGATTCATTTCGATTGAGTTTGAAATCCGTTCAATATAAATTTAGAGAAAGAGGTTAATTAGTACTATACTATGCATTATAAATCACATTAGATTAGCAAAGTTCTATCGCGTTCACTTAGAATCAGCATAGTCACTCTCATTGATTACATGGTAATGATTCATAAAAGGCTAGTGATATTACTGGAATGTAAGTTTGTTATCTTATTAGCTTGTACAAATGGATAACCATTGCTCTCTAGGAATATTAGCATCAAGCTATATACATTCCTACTTATGTATAGGCTATAATTTGGACAGTTGGTCATGTTTGAATTATCTGTGAGGGGTCATGTTTCCATTGATACTAGGAGTTGTATATTTTATAGGGTTCTGATTTTATGGTTAACTATTGTTTGAAAGACCTGTTGATTATTTATCAAGATTTTCATGAAATGTCTTCTCATGGTTTCTCAAAATTCACCTAAAACACTTGGATATCATTCTCCATGAGCTTTGACATGACTAAACAAAGAGTGACTATGCCTAGCTAGGTGCCTTTGTAATGTTGAAATGTCCTACAATCTTTTCCTATGACAATATGGAATAGCCCTAATTAGACAACACAAAAACTAGCTCAATTCACTATTTAACTACCATGACCAATTCCTTCATTTTCGCATAGCAGTTATGCTACAATAGTCTCACATGGAGTGAAGGTTAATTTGCACATGGACATCTCTCTTTTGACCATGAAGGAAATGTGCTAGGCTCTCATCTAATATATGTTGTTGAGATATAATAATTTTATGGTGTATGAGTTATCATCATTATTAGTCCTTACTTAGAGTATATGTGCTCTTTGTTTTTGTGCTCGTGGCTAAAATAAATAATTCTCCATTGAAAATCTATTAGCATCATTCATAAACTCTCTATTGATTGATGCTATATGAAATGCAACATCTTTGAGTTACTCATCATCCACTTTCTTACTAAGTTAGAGATCAGTTCCCACAGTTATGGAGTTATTGCATTTCATCAAGGAGTGGTTAATTTGGTTTTTGTACGAATGTTAAGAATTTCTTTCTCCTTACCTTGAGTGTTCTTTAGCATTCTTGGGTCGATTTCTACTTACTTGAGTCATTTCCCTCTCCCTTGAGCATTATTTTCATTTTTTGGGGTGAGTTTGAGCTCGATCTTGGTTGTCTAAGAGGCCATAGATACTAAACAAGGCCATACATACCTATAGGAGATCATTGGCTTTTCAATTTCCCTTCATTCACATAAAGCCATCGAATAGATGGGTGTTGAAATCTACAAGGCAGAGAATTATTGATGTGTATTTACGGTAGAATGTATTTATATTATAATGTTGTTAAATTGAGATTCATTATTGAGTGATTCAAATTATATGTTGTTCCATTGATATTGGGAATCATTACATGAGAACACATTAACTATAATTATTCACTAATAATATCCAGAGGTTGTTCTGTACTAGAATGATGATTGTCTAGTATGATGTGTAATGAGGATAAGGTTAAAGAAAT
>APFE031050569.1:0-20645 GCA_000404065.3 Pinus taeda
GAACAAAGACCAGCTCCTCCATCAGTGTTATGGCATGCCTAACGGGATGCAAAACTGATGCTGATGAGACACCTACCTATGCATATGCAAAGAGCTGTTGATCACCGATGGAGGGCTAAAGACCGACACTAACACAGCGGAGGAGAATTGGAGATCAGATCTGAGCTGTATTGTGTGTAACAGGTGGAGATAGTACTAGATACTTGTGAGGAGTATTGTACTATGTATTCTTACATGTTCTCAATCAATATAATATACTTATAGTTGGGGTTTTTAGCGAGATGGTTTCTCTGGGAAAATACTGTGTTGATATGTGTGATTGATGCTTCTATGTGCGCATGTTATTGTTTCTGCTTCTGTAAATTGATGATCAACGTAGAGGAGGTTATGTATTATGCATGTATTCTGCAATAGTGTATAATCAGTATAATCTCTGTGAATATGTGTTAAATTATTCAAAATTTCTACATGGTATCAGAGCAAGATTTGTAGAAGAAGTTCTACATGATATCAATGTTGTATTGATCATCAGATCTATTATTCAGAAAGTGTTTACATTTTATTTCTTCAGACAGAGTCTGTAATCGGGCCAGCTAGTCTCTGGATTCATCCTTCTTTTGGAAGGTGAGATATCCGGTGAATGCCCATACAGTCGATCTTTGTACAAGAAATACTTTGTTCTCACTAATTTTAGATCGGAAGCGGTTGAGTTTTGAGCTGGTGGAATGGCGCTTAAGGATAAAACTCAGAAACATTAAGTGTGATAATGGAGACAGTATGCCCGAGTATTTCACGAAGTTCACCCAATGCCGAGATGAGCTGGGAAGTGTGGGGGTGATTGTCGATGATGAGGATATGGTGAGTCTAGCGCTCCTTGGCCTTCCTAAGAGCTGGCATAGCTACCGGGGACTCTGTGAATGGAAGGGAGAAATTGCCAGGATGTGAGAGACTTTGGTCGGATCTTGTGCAAGAGGAGATTAGACGGCGCACCAAAGACAGTTCTTCATCTATGCATGATGAGGAGAACTGTGCCTTAGCGAGTAAGGTGAAGAAGGGGAAGGGGAAGGTTTCTCTTCCGAATCCAGTTCTTCCAATGATGGGAAGAAGGTTGACAAATTGAAGGTGCAATGCTTTCATTGTCATGAGGTGGGCCATTATGCCTCAAATTGCCCATGGAGGAAATCCAAGAAGGGATTCGGGGAAGGATCTAAAGGTGAGGCACTTGTTTCACAGTTTGAGTTGGATTTCACACTCTTCGCATGCATGGTTTCATCCATGGTGGGAAGTGGTTGGTTTCTTGATAGTGGAGCTTCTTTCCACATGTCTGGCGACAATAAGTTTGTGGTCAAATACTTTGGAGGAGAAAGATCTCCAGATACTCATAGGGATGGGTAATGATGAGAAGTATAGTGTCTCAGGTGTAGGCATGGTTATTTTTCAGAGGGAGCATGGAGCTCGCCTTACCTTGACCAATGTCAAGTATGTACCAGGACTGAAGAGAAAGTTGGTGTTGATCACGATGCTGGAAGACAGAGGCTATGATGTAGTCTTCAGAGAGGGAAAGGTTTTCCTTAGACACATTATCACTAGATAGGTGAAGCAGATTGGTTCACGGATCAAGAACTTGTATGCTCTTGAGGTTCAAGATGCATGCAAAGCCTTGAGTAGCAAGGCAACTGATGGAGACTTGGTGGTTGAGAGGGAGGGTATATTACCTCTCAACATTGCAGAGCCAGAAGAGTTCTCAGACAATTTGTGGAGGAGCCACAATTGGCGCATTTGCAACACTTCGGAGGTGGAGCAGCCACAACAAGGGAGTGAGAGGAGATCGAGTAAGACATATACTCATTGCAGAGGACCTCCAGTAGGGGAAAATTCGAGCCAGGGGGCTGAGGGATCACATGCAAGCCATACCTCCAGGTAGGAGGTGGGGCGATATAGAGTGATCGTCCCAAGGAGGAGGGGCAAGATTCTTGAGGTACCCAACCTCTTGGATGAGACCTTGCTACAGGAGCCCCGATGTGGAGTAGCATGAACTGACTGATTGGGTAGAAACAGATGCGGATGGAGCGACAAAGAGAGCGACAGTGCAGGGAATCCTAGGACAGTGCATAGCATGTAGGCTGCAACAATGCGAGAGGCACAAGTGTTTTGCACAGTGCTAGGTGGCACAAAGAGGTGTGCAATGGTGTGAGATGCATGAAGATGTTGCAGTAGCGCAGATGTCAGATAGGGAGCACTTGTCAGCAAAAGGTAGAGCTTCAACATTAGAGTATGTTCCTAGCCCAACAGAGTGGTCAGTTGGGAGTGTTTTTGTTCCAAGTGTTGTTGGAGCAAAGTGGACCGGGCAGATGTGTTGCATGCAGAACATTCCAGAGTTATAGGATCGGGTTTGAGAGGAGGCCTTTCTTGTTGAGAGGGAGTGTTGAAAAGTGTGCAACAAGAAATGCTTATTGAGAATGCAACAAGATGATGGAGCTTAGTGGAAAGGAGTTTCCTTCACTAAGTGGTCCTGCAGGCAAGTTTTGGCGCAAAGTCTATTTTTAGACATATGGATCATGGTCTATGAGTTGCAGGATGTTGTTTATGGATGATTGGTCATGTTGGGAAAAATAGATGGACTTCTATTTTTTGGATCACAACGATGTGATTAGAGTCTATTTTTAGACTATCAGGTAAAAATATAAACAGTCAAATATTATTAGCCCTTAGTAATATTTGGACTCTAAACTTTATCTTATTCTCTTGGAGCACTGCAGTTGGAGCTACAGATGTGGCACATGCAATTGCCTGAAGGAATCACGTGGTTACCTATGGGTTGACTGAGTTATTGCATGAAGGACTTCAGTTAGAACTCAAGTGGTTGAGTTTTGTGGAGTTAGATGAGCAATTAATGGAGTTGTGTTCAGTTTGACTTAGTTGAACTAGTTGTATTTAGTCTAACTGGCCAATAGACTAAGTGATGAGTTGTGTGAATTAGTTATTAATTAATTCACTAATTATTAACTCATAATGCAACTGAAGAATACATCAGTTAACTCAATGCATGGACAGTTCAGTGGAGACAAGTGTTAGAGGTAAGTGAAAGGGTGAGTTGTGACTATGAGTTGTTCATGAGATTTGCACATGCAATGGATTGAGTAATGCCAATGAGGCCAAGGGAAATTGTAGCTTGTGCTCATGTGATTTTTCCAAGTAAATACGAGTTTGCTTGAGCGATTATCATTCATTCTCAGTAGGTGCAGGCAAACAGCGGGGGAGATTTGGAGATCAGATCTGAGCTGTATTGTGTGTAACATGTGGAGATATACTGAGTACTTGTGAGAAGTATTATACTATGTATTGTTACATGTTCTCAATCAATATAATATACAGATAGTTGGGGATTTTCAGCTTTATGCTTTCCCCCGGTACATACTATGTTGATATGTGTGATTGGTGCTTCAATGTGCGCATGCAAATGTTTCTTAATACTGCTAAATTGATGATCAACGTAGAGGAGGTTATGTATTATGCATGATTCTGCAAATAGTGTATAATCAGGATAATCTCTGTGAATAGGTGTCATATTATTAAAAATTTCTACATGGTATCGGAGTTGTTTGATTAGTAGAAAACATTCCACAGGATATCAAAGTGAGGATTAATCATCGGATCTATTATTCTGAAAGTGTTTACATTTTATTTCTTTAGGCAGAGTCTGTAATCTGGCCAGGTAGCCTCTGGATTCATCCTTCTTTTGGAAGGTAAGATATCCAGTGAATGCCCATACAATCGATCTCTGTACGAGAAATACTTTGTTCTCATGAATTTTAGATCAGAAACGGTTGAGTTTTGAGCTGGTGGAATGGTACTGAAGGATAAAAATCAGAAACATTAAGTGTGAGAATAGAGACAGTATGCGCTAGTATCTCACGAAGTTCACCCAATGCCGGGATGAGCTGGTAAGTTTGGGGTTGGCTGTCGATGATGAGGATTGTGAGTCTAAAACTCCTTGGCCTTCCTAAGAGCTGGCATAGCTACCGAGACTCAGTGAATGGAAGGAAGAAACTGCCAAATTGGTAAAGACTATGGTCATATTTGATGTAGCAGGAGATCAGATGGAACACTAAAGATAGTTCTTCATCTATGCATGATGAGGAGAATTGTGCCTTAGCAAGTAAGGCAAAGAAGGGAAAGGAGAAGTTTTCTCTTTCCAAATCCAGTTCTTCCAATGATGGGAAGAAGGTTGACAAGTTGAAGGTGAGATGCTTTCGTTGTCATGAGTTGTGCCATTATGCTACTAATTGCCCAAAGAAGAAGTCCAAGAAGGGATCCGGGGAAGGATCTGAAGGTGAGGCACTTGCTTCACAGTTTGAGTTGGATTTCACACTCTTTGCATGCATGGTTTCATCCATGATGGGAAGTGGTTGGTTTCTTAACAATGGAGCTTCTTTCCACATGACCCGTGACAAAATTTTGTTCAGTACTTTGGACGAGAAAGATCTCCAGATACTCATATGGATGGGTAATGATGAGAACTAGAGTGTCTCAGGTGTAGGCACAGTTATTTTTCAGAGGGAGCATGGAGCTCGCCTTACCTTGACCGATGTCAAGTATGTACTAGGACTGAAGAGAAACTTGGTGTCGATCGCGATGTTGGAAGACAGAGGCAATGATGTAGTCTTCAGTAAGGGAAAGGTTTTCCTTAGACACATCATTACTAGACAGGGGAAGTAGATTGGTTCACGGGTCAAGAACCTGTATGCTCTTGAGGTTTAAGATGAATGCAAAGCCTTGAGAAGCAAGGCAACTGATGGAGACTTAGTGGTTGAGAGGGAGGGTATATTACCTCTCAACATGCAGAGCCAGAAGAAGTCTTAGACAATTGTGGAGGAGCCACAATTGGTGCAACAACTTCAGGAGGTTGTGGAGCAGCCACAACTGGGGAAGCTGAGAGGAGATTGAGTAGAGACATCTACTCATTTAGAGACCTCCAGTAGAGGAAAACATCGAGCCAAGTGGGTTGAGGGATCACATGCAACCATACCTCTAGGTAGGAGGTGGGGTGATATAGGGTGATCGTCCCAAGGAGGAGGGGCAAAATCCTTGAGGTACCCAACCTCTTGGATGAGACCTTGCTACAGGAGCCCCGATGTGGAGTAGCAAGAACTGACTGATTGGGTAGAGATAGATGCAGATGGAGTGGTAGAGAAAGCGACAACGCAGGGAATCCCAGGATAGCGCATAGCATGTAGGCTGCAACAATGCGAGAGGCACAAGTGTTTTGCATAGTGCTAGGTGGCACAGAGAGGTGTGCAATGGTGCGAGATGCATGAAGATGTTGCAGTAGCACAGATTTCAGAGAGGGAGCACTTGTCAGCAACAGGTAGAGCTTCAGTATCAGAGTATGTTCCTAGCCCAACAGAGTGGTTAGTTGGGAGTGTTTTTTTTGTTCCAAGTGTTGTTGGAGCAAAGTGGACGAGGTAGATGTGTTGCACGCAGAACATTCCAGAGTTACACGATCGGGTTTGAGAGGAAGTTGTTCTTGTTGAGAGGGAGTGTCGAAAAGTGTGCAACAATAAATTCTTGTTGAGAATGCAACAAGATGATGGAGCTTAGTGGAAAGGAGTCCCCTTCACTAAGTGGGCCCGCAGTAAGCTTTGGCACAAAGTCTATTTTTAGACTATGTCTATTTTTAGACATATGGATCATGGTCTATGAGTTGTAGGATGTTATTTATGGATGATTGGTCATGTTGGGAAAAACATATGGACTTCTATTTTTTGGATCACAGTGGTGTGATCAGATTCTATTTTTAGACTGTCAGGTAAAAATAGAAACAGTCAAATATTATTAGCCCTTAGTAATATTTGGACTCTAAACTTTTCTTATTCTCTTGGAGCACTTCAGTTGGAGCTACTGATGTGGTACATGCAACTACCTGAAGGAATCACGTGGTTACCTATGGGTTGACTAAGCTATTGCATGAAGGACTTCAGTTAGAACTCAAGTGGTTGAGTTCTGTGGAGTTAGATGAGCAGTTAATGGAGTTGTGTTCATTTTGACTTAGTTGAACTAGTTGTATTCAGTCTAACTGACCAATAGACTAAGTGATGAGTTGTGTGAATTAGTTATTAATTAATTCACTAATTATTAACTCATAATGCAACTGAAGAATACATCAGTGAACTGAGTGCATGGACAATTCAGTGGAGACAAGTGTTAGAGCTAAGTGAAAGGGTGAGTTGTGACTACCATTTTTGCATGAGATTTGCACATGCAATGGATTGAGTAATGCGAGAGAGACCAAGGGAAATTGTAGCTTGTGATCATGTGATTTTTCCAAGTAAATACGAGTTTTCTTGAGCCATTATCATTCATTCTCAGTAGGTATTGCACAGTGCAGGCAGGCAAGTAGCGGGGGAGATTTGGAGATGAGATCCGAGTTATATTGTGTGTAACAGGTGGAGATAGTACTGAGTACTTGTGAGAAGTATTGTACTATGTATTGTTACATGTTCTCAATCAATATAATATACAAATAGTTGGGGGTTTTCAGCTTTATGCTTTCCCCAGGTACATACTGTGTTGATATGTGTGATTGATGCTTCAATGTGCGCATGCGAATGTTTCTTAATATTGCTAAATTAATGATCAACATAGAGGAGGTTATGTATTATGCATGATTCCGAAAATAGTGTATAATCACGATAATCTCTGTGAATAACTGTCATATTATTCAAAATTTCTACATCTCCTTCTTGACTTCTTTCCAACTGAAAATTATCTCCCTACTCTTTTGTGTTATTTTTCCTTTTGATATCCTTCGGGAAGATGCTCGAGCTTTCCTTTTGTTTCTCTTCTGAGTTCATTGTTGCTCTCCTCGATTATGTTCATTCTCCTCCTCTCTTCTATTTTCCCCTTTCCCTATTGTTACAATTATGTTCCCCCTCTCGTCCACCATGGTTCTTCCCATGTTGTCTGATAGTCTTTGCAAGACCTTCCTAGCCTGTGGGGTTGTGCCACATATCCCCACTCCCTTTTTTGTTGACTGTGGTCCAACAAACCTCTTGGCTTGGATGCTCCGGGCATCGTCTCCTCAACAACGTTGCCATCTCATTTTTTTTTTCCTCCTTTGAGTGCATTTTCCTTCAAGGAATCATGGCCCATGTCCTCTTATCCAACCTCCTCTTTAATGGTATGCTCCAATTTAATTAGAATGCACAAATACCATCCTCCTTAGTTGTCATAACAATTAAAACCCCAAGCAATTACTCTCATCAGTCTCTGGAATCCGTGTCCCATAACTCAACCCATATTTCTTTCACAAAATTATTGATATTGCATACATAGGTGCAAGAAATTGATGTTGTCACAATAATTATAATAAAATGAGACCTTGAAAGGTTCGACCTTACATAAAAATATGACAATAGAAATGTAACCAATCTATATCTAGGGCTTAATAAGAAGTTTTAGGTTTATCATGGGGCTTATATAGGGGTTAACATGCCTCTCCCTTTCAAACAAGCGTTTTCCTCAACCCTTGACCATTTGTGGTGTTCTGCATGAAAAAGTTATCTTCCCACGTCACCTCTGTCACTTGTATGTTCTTTCATTTGATAAGGTACTCAATAATTGCTCGATTTTCCAATTTCTTAATCCTTGTTTTTAGGATTGTTTTTGGTTCTAATATGATTTTTCCTTCTTCGTTGTTGCCTTGTAAATTTTTTTGGATTGAGATATTTTTACCAATAACCTTCCTCAAGAAAGAAACATGGAAGATTAGACGCAAATGTGAAGATGGAGGCAATTCTAATATGTAAGCCATAATTGCAATCATTTGCAAAACCTTATAGGGGCCAGAATACCTCGATGACATTTTATTGATAATTTATTGTTAGTTGAGGGACATATATTTATATGGTTGTAGTCTCAAAATTCCCAATCCTCAACTTCATATTCTCTTTCACTACAACACTAATTTTCTTGTTTGAGGACCTTTGGTTGGTATCATATGTGGTTCTCTACTGCTTGAGCCTTTAGAATCCTATTTATGTGATAGATGGAGGATGGTATTTATAAATTTCCATAAATGGTGACATTTTTCATGAAGTATCAAAGGATGTGTTGTAGGACCATTCTGCTTAGGGAAACCATTTAACCCATTATGTATGTTTATTAGATGCAAAACAAAGTAGATATCCTTCTAAACATTTATACACAATCTCAATTTTTCCATTAGATATTTTGGATGGTGAGATAAGTTGTGAGCCATTTGAGCACCTAAATAAGAAAATAAACCAGGTCAAAAGTTTCTCGTAAAAATGGATCTCTATCACTTATAATAATCTTTGATACTCCATGTAGCTTTTGGACTATTTCCATTATACTTTCTTTAAAAGGATGAGGAAGAGAGCAAAATGGGGCATACTTTGTCTTTAGATCTACCACTACCATAATGCTACTCATTCATTTTGATTTAGATAAACCTATAATAAAATCCATTGATAGTTCTTCCCAACAATAGCTTGTATGGCTAATGGTTGTATGAACCCTTGGGTCTCAACTATCTCTTCCTTATTTTGTTGGCATACTACACATTCAACCACAAAGTTTTTCACGTCTTCTTTAAAATCTTCCCAAATAATATTTTTCTTGATCCCATAGTATATCTTCAAGAACCTTGCATGTCCTCCTACAAGAGAAGTGTATAATTCCAAAAGAAACTTCTATTTGAGTTGATAAATTTTACATAAATAAAAGTAAGCTTGACACCACAATAAATCATTCTTCCACATAAAATATTAAAAGAAAAATAATCATATAAATTATTATTTTATAATAAGAAAATTTGATTTATATAATTATATAAAATTTAACAAATCATATATGTATATAAATAATGGATCTAGTTATTAAAAATATATCTTCCTTTTTCTTTCAATTCATTCACATTATTTCTCTTTACATAAACTTTATTAATTAATTATGTATAATCAAATTATCGATTCTATAATTATTCCTTTTCAAGAAAATATTTTAACATATTAAAATTTTGCTCATCCCTTTCCAAGTAGCCCCTTCTAAATATTTTAACATATTGGTTGTTCATCGTGCATGTGTGTGTGTGTGTGTGTGTGTGTATATAATGCATTAATTATTTTATATTTGTACATATCAAAATTTAATAAAAACTTTGCACATTTTCTTTAAAAAAATTCAAAGGATATTTATCTTATTCTATAGTATATTCTCAAAAAGTTTGAATACCTTTTTAGAATAAAAGTGTATAATTTAAGAAAAAAAATTGTTTGAGTTGATAATTCTTACATAAGTAAAAGTGAGCTCAATACCACACCAAATCATTTTTCAACATAATTTTTACATAATTTTTTTCTTTTCTAATAAAACCTAAAATGTTTATAACTTCAATTTTGTTTCACTAGATACTCAGAGGGAAATTCACAAGCTTGAAACCCAAGTGAGGGCCTAAACACAATATAGCTAATATTTTGAGCTCATGGAGGATATGTCGGCTTGGGTTTCTAACCTTGGGCATATCAGGGGTAGGAAGAAGCAATCCTTAAACTCTGTGACTCTTCATTGGCAAATGAAGACCCTATTGGGTCTGGTCTTAAAGGATAAGAAAGTGGGGAAGTATATTGTCTTTGGGAGGGTCTGGGGACTATTTTCATAGTCGTAAGTTGTAGCGTGTTGAGGAAAGGCTATATCCTCTTCTCCTTGGGTACATGAATATATACAGGACAACCAACGATCCTCAAATGCCCAACTTATGGTTTCTCACTTGTGAAAACTTCATGAGGAATCTTGAATTTCAAAATTCGATGAGGATGTCTGTTCAAAACATAAATTGTTGTCTTATATGCCTCTCCCCATAAGAACATGGGTAAATCCCAATCATGAATCATTGCCTTAGAAGTTTCCTTTCGACAACCCCATTATGTGGACGGTTGTAAGGGACTATCAACTACCACTTAATCCCAACTTCTTTGAAAAAGGCAATGAGTTCCTTGGAAGTATATTCTCCTCCATTATCTGACCTTCAAACCTTGATCTTCTTCCCTGCCAAGTTCTATGCCTGTGACTTGAGTTCTTGAAAATTTTTAAATACGTCACCTTTTTTCCTTATGAAGTACACCCATGTTTTCCAAGAGAAATCATTAATAAATGTCACTTCGTACAAGAAACGACCCAAAGAAGTTGTTGTCATTGGTCCGCATACCTCTGGTTGAATTAGATCTAAGATTCCCTTGGAGCTGTTGCCACTGCTCATAAAATATCCCTTGACATTATTTCCAAGTGCACAACCTTTGCAAACTTCTTCATGTTCTTCCTGGAGCTTTGGAAGACCTATAACTTTTGATGAATGTAACTAGTGCCAGTCTTCATAATTATAGTTAAGTAGTGATGCATTGTATTTGTAAAAATAAAATTTGATCGTTAAATAAATTGACTTATTAAAGCACGGGTTTCCCACTTGGGCCTATAATCAATAGGTCAAAGCACCCATTGAGTTCTCTAGGATTTTGTTGAGTCAAATTCAAAATTAATTATGTAAAACCTTCTTAGGATCAGTCTTAAAGAAATAATTGCTTTTTAGTCGTGTTAACACCTCCACTATCGAGTTGACCTCTTCAACAATCTCCTAGTCGGCCTCCAACAAATTGACAAGTTAGTTACTCCTATTATTCATGTCAGCTCAATTAGAGGAAGAAACAACCATATATACCTAGGTGATCTTGACCTGAAGCAAAGAATATTTTAGTGGTATGGAATATAGACAACTAAGTGAATTACAAACAGAAAGGGCCGAAGTTCTCTACAATTACAGGGGCCACAACTTTTCTATCATTGCAGGACCGAAGATTGTTTCTATAGCTGCAGGAGCTATTTTTTTTTTTGTCTATGGTCGAAGAAGGGATGAAAATCTCATTATTAAAGACTAGTTTTGGAAGAATACTACTTCACTAAAGAGATGATTTGATGGATGGAGAGAGGTTTAGGTTAAGATTCTTGGTTGTCTCACTGTGATTTGAATCTATTGAAGGAAGAGTTCTCGACTAGGTTTTCCCATACCTAGGGGCTTTTTCTTAGCTGTGTGCCTACATATTGTGTCCTCCTTTTTTGATTGATTAGCATTAGTCTTGATGATAAGAACAAGATAAATTGGAAGAACTAATAATTTAATATCACAAGATAATTTCATAATAGGAGAAATAAATTAAAGTACAATACTAAGTTACTGCCCTGATGGATTTCTCAACACGATATCAGAGCTTGGTTTGTTGGCGTAAGGGAAATTATAAGGTCTCAACAAGGACTGAACTCCTAGAAAGAAAGTTTGAGCAAATAAATTGACATTTTGGGCATATCTACAAAGAATTTACCCTGTTGATTAGGCTGCAAGCTTAAGAAAGACACTGAAGTAGCTTGAAAAATATAGAAACATTCTTCCTGAAGAACAAAAGGCTAGATTAATAGCCCATTCAAGGTTAAATCCTTTGGTAGAAGGAGAAAATTATTGAGTATAGATATAAAGGTCAGAATTCATATCTCTAATTTGAAAATTGTGTCACCTCATGAATCCAAAGTCCTTAGAAGTCTATGTATTTTTTTATCAAGGAATAGAGATACATTTGGAAGTTGAACAACTCGTAAGTAAAAGGAACTAGTGTTGAGTTGATTGGAGGCACTGTAAAGGGCCAAATCGAATCTATAATCACTTTATAAGAAGTGCGACCTCTATGGAATAGGACGAGGTTCTGTGCACACAAGTAATGAAAGGCTAAGTATCATATAGTCCTAATGTACAAAAAAAAAGTCTTATTATAAAAGGAAGCAAGATCAGACTAAATAGAAGAAATCTTTAGATTATTTGAGGAAATTAAAGTCAACAAAAGGGCCACAATCATATTCAGAATTCTGAAAATATATATTATATATTATATATCTATATATATAATAATATATATATATACTATAATATATATATAAAAATTATATATATATTGAAATCGGACCCTCTCTTCTAGAAATTATGGCATTTTGTTGTAGCAGTTGTTCACTAACAAATCATGGTAAATAAGAACCAACGATTGGTACTATTTGGCATTAATAATAGTTTCTGCTAAACGGTAGTCCCTAATCCTAGCATCTCCTAATGTGATCATTCTTGAAAGCAACATGGAACTCATATCTTGGAGAACTAAGGTAAGTATTTTTTGAGGTACATATAATCACTTTTGCCTATACAGGGTATAAATTAATTTGGCTTAAAAATTTGAAATGTTTTTATTGATTTTGAAATCCCTACCTAGTATTTTTAGACCCCAAAATCAATATCTTGAAAGATGACTGAGGGTTTGATCTAGAAATCCTTAGTTCATAACCATGCATTCATACTTGCATATTCTTGGTATTGTTTGTCAAATAAATGTTGCAGGTACATGAAGAAAAACTGATCTTATATATAATAATAATAGAAGAAAAACCTTTAAAAAGAAGCCTTCTCTTTCTCATAAAAAGATAGTATTTAAATTCATTATTGTTATTTCTCAAATATAATCCTTTTTCTAATGTTTTCCTTGAAAAATAGATTATAAATATATTACAGATAAAAGAAAAGGGATCATGTGCAGATTCAAAGGGAGAATCTCAAAGACTTAAGTCATGATAGAAGCCTTTTCTACAAAAGGAAATCCCTTGAATAAGGTAACCCTACAAGGTTCGTAATAGGAACAACTCCACGTATGTTTCAGTCCATCAGATTTATGACTAATCCTTTCCATTACAAGGAACATTCATTTTGAAAATTGCTTTATTAAATTTCTTAGGCTTAGGATTTTGAATCACAAAGATTCTTGTTAGGGTGATTAATCATTAGAATGAATCTACCCTCATTATATTATCATTTGTTCATTTTTTTGAAACCCTAATATTTAGGGTTGACTGTAAAATCCTAACTGCTTAATGATATGGGTATGTCAATGAAAATGTAACCTACTTAGGAGTTGTTAATGAAGTCTAGAAATCCTATTATTTTGAATATTAGGGTTTTGATATTTTCATGGAAGAAACCCCAGTCTTCTAGGTTTTACTATTATTATCAAAATCATGAACGAGAACCATATATATTTAAGGTTTGGTGAATTAGGATTTATGAGTGACAGGAGTGTAATATCTATAGTGATTTCCTAGGAATGAAACCCTAGGTATATATTCGTGTGATCGAGACCCTAGTAAGGAGAAAATTGTTGTATGTAACTTTGATGTATTAGTGTTTGTGTGTTGGGTTTACCTAGTAAATATTGATGTGAAATGCATCCTAAATATGTATATGCGAATATGCTAACCTAATTGTTGATACTCATGTTTTGGTTTGTAAAATATAGGGTCTGTAAAACCTTAGTAGAGATTTATATTCTAGGATATGATGATATTGTTTTCTGATATGATTTAGTTTTGATAAAATCTAGCTTTTTCTATAAACCCTAGTAGAAGTTTGTCATGTAAAAGCATATTGTTGAAACATTAGATGCATAGTACTATGATTAGATTATTATTGAATTATTGATATCTAAGCCTTTGTGTCTCGAAGATGGAATCTAGGATTTGCATTAAATGAGGGTCGACTTTGTCTTATAAATTAATATTTAGGCCCTAAATATAATGAGACTGATATCTTGATTGAGTTTCTCTAAGGTCTAGGGTTTATAACAAAACTCTAGCTAGGGGTTGATGTCTCGCATGTAAAAGGTTGTGTATCTTGAACCTAACTAGGTTTAGGTATTTGATGTCTAACAACATGAATGAGTTGGTTGTATTAACATAGTTAACTTCATGTTTTTTGTATATTTGTTTTTGGTTATACTTGTTATTAAAGTTTTACATGTACATAATCTTCAATATGTTGAAGATGTTCGTAAAATATGACTTGATAATACTGGTAAGCATGATGAATGATGATGATGATGAATATGATCTTGATACCATAAAGAAAGAAATAAAGCCTTGAAATAATGAAGTTTCTCCGATATTATGACGCTGTTGATTTCCCTAAGCTCAGAAGGAACCTCAATAGAAGAATGGGTATATCTCCCCAGTTGAGAGAGAGGACATATTATGACAGTGAATACTTTGAAGTAAGCAAAAGTACTACAGATAAATGTTTCATGAAGTTAGAAGATCTGAGTATGGTGTTTCTAAAGAAATGAAAGAAGAAGAAAGCTTTTGAAAAATTGTATATGGATAACTTGATGATGAAAGTAGCATCAAAATGATTGAGGACCTCGAAGGTTTTTGTTTACTTGTATATATTTTTAAAATTTTATTACTAATTGGGGTTGTGTTTGTATAGATAAATCTCTCCACAAGAAGGTTGAACACTTTGGAAGTGTGCTTGGACAAATGGATATATCTGGTTTAGTTTATAAGGACAGGGGAAGCATTTAATGGCAGGATGCTTGGGAGGACATCTAGTTGGCCTATGTGTTTATGTACAGATCTCAAAGAGGGAGGGTGGTGGTGTTAATGGAGCTCCAACGTTGGATATGTGCCTAGATCCTTGGGTTGGTCGTAGAGCTTAAAATCCTAATGGTACCTAGAGTTTGCTAAAGCTTGAGTCCCCTTTGAAGAATACTTGAGGGTTTAATATGGGGTACAAAGGGAGGTACCCAAGGGAATAATGTAATAATGGGATGAGCCATAGTGATAAATAAGGTGGTTAACCCGAATCACGTAAGAGACCACAACTAGTTAGCAATAATGTAGTACGCCCATGGTATTAGATAGATGGTATTGAGGGAACCATGGTATTGTATGTATGAGGCCTATATAGATGCTAGAGACTCCCCATTGAGAGATGTCAAGGAATATTGTATGAACAAGCATATGGCTTGTGGATTGTTCTCTTTCCTTAAGGAGTGAATGTCTAGTGTTGCCCTACCTTAAGGGTTTGATTAATAAAGAAGCATTTCTATATTTAAATTTTGTTATATTTTTGGAATTATTTCTATTATCTTATATTTTTGGATCAGATCTATAACAAGTGGTATTGGAGCACTTTCTTGGGCAAAGTGGAGAATATTTTTTTATTTTTGCAGGAATATTTTGCGGGGGCGAGTTTGCAAATCAGATCTATATGTTTTGGTGCAAAATCTGCAAAATCTAATTGCATATTTGGATTGTTTGTTCAAAAATACCCAAGTTCAAAAACAAATCGGCCGAATCGGAGTCCAAATGAGGGAGAAATTGCTGATTTAAATATCATTTATCTTGCAGACATTTTTCGGGCCCGCAAGTTTGCAGAGCAGATCTGTATGTTTTGGTGCAAATTCTTCAAAATCTAGTTGCACATCTGGACAGGTTTTGAAAAGATACCCAAGTTAAAAAAAATCAGTTAAATCGGAGTTTGGATGAGGGAGATATCGCTGATTTAAAATCAGTTATTTTTTAAGATTTTTTTTGTGATGACGAGAAACGTGCAACGTGAATCAGAAATTCCAACACCTAGATCGGGATTTTTATCACATGGGAAGATGTAGAATGGTTGTTCCATTTCCAAAAATAGGTCATACTAGAGATTCTGAGCAATATTGGCTAAACTATGACAATTTCAAATTTTCACCAAGTAAGTAAATTTTTCCCAAACCTCTTCATGGTGATTCTATATTTTACAAGAAAAGATAATGGTCCTACTATTGAAGAATACATAAAAGAAAAAAGTCAGTATGGGCACAACATTGGAGATTTTTTGTAGTGGCTCATTTTTCAGATGAGGCGGCCCCATGGTGGGAATTACTGAACAAAAATAAGTTTTACAACCTTTCAGATGAAGAATTTGAAAAATTACTTTTAGACAGATGGTCTCATGCTAGAAAACAAGATAATGAGACACATGTGGGGTTATTTCCTACTAGTATCTCCTTATTATAGGTTCATGGATTGCTTCAGAAGAAGAAGATCATTGTTTCTATAAATCCTAGTTGCAAGCAAAATCTTATAAATGTCAATTTGGCAAAAACATTGGAAGTCCCAGCGAAACAAATGGAGCACACATAGGTTAATAATGAGGAGGTGCAAGTTTATAAGGATTTGAAGATTTCTATGGAGAAGTATGTATTGCATTATAATTTTTATGCTTCAAATACGACTAATGTCAATGTTGTTTTGGGATACCTTTGGATGGAAGCGATGGGTACTATCAATATTAATGTGCAGAAGAAATTCCTGAAGCTTTGGTATATAAAAAAAAAAATTACATTACAGGATATTTCCATCAATAAACAGGTAGAGTCCATGGAGGCTGAAGAAGAAGATGTTCGAGGGACTGACATATTAGATGATGAGCCACTGATGGTCGACAACCAAACACAAACATCAAACTAGGTGCTAGAAAAACAGGTAGAGTCCAAGGAGGCTGAAGCAGAAAATTTTATATCAAATGAGGATTCAATGGTTGAATTAATATTGGAAGATACGAAACAACAGCAGGCACCACAACATGTACGAGATACCAATTAGGCTCCATTATGTGGTAAATTAAAGAAAGATATAATGTTGGTTAAAACTTCAACATATCACCACCCACACAACCCAGCAAGAAAACAACCAACAAGATGGAAACAAATTAGCTACAAGGACAACAGCCCCCGCATGGCATATAGAGAGGAACAATGATCCACCTACTATACATTAACACAGAAGAGCTACGAGGATCAACTTCCATATCAAGCGAGCGAGGCACCAGCTAGATCGAGAGTTCACCTTTCTCTTGGATGGCTAGATGCATGTGCATGGTACTAGTGGACTACTCTTTTGAGTAAATCTTATTATTTGTGTTATTCCCGTGTTTCAGGGACGAAACATGTTAAGGGGGTGGAATGTAGTATACCTAAGGGGTTAATATGGGGTACAAAGGGAGGTACGCAAAGGAATAATGTAATAATGGGATGGGCCATAGTAATAAATAAGGTGGTTAACTTGTATCATGTAAGGGACCATAGGTAGTTAGCAATAATGTAATAAGCCCACCGCATTAGATAGATGGTATTGAGGGAACCATGGTAATGACCTATGGTATTGTATGTATCAGGTATATATAGAGGCTAAAGACTCCCCATTGAGAGATGTCAAGGATTATTGCATGAATAGGCATATGGTTTGTGGAGTGTTCTCCTTCCGTAAGGAGTGAATGTATGGTGTTGCCCTCCTTCAGGGGTTTGATCAATAAGAAGCATTTCTATATGTTTCGATCTTGTTATTTATTGGGTTTATTTGTATTCTCATATGTTTCTAGGTTTGATATATAACACCCTTAGTCTCACTCAGATAGAATACCCTAGTCCGGTATCTAGTCCGTAGCACTGAGTGTGCTAGAACTCTCCGTAGTTCATATCATAGATCTTCCATGTACCTCTATATATATAATTATCAATACCTCCCTAGTTAAGAGGGAGTGTTGAAGAATGTAACCAATGTTGCTCTTCATAATTATATTTAAGTCATGATTTATTGTATTTGTCAAAATAAAATTTTATTGTTAAATAAATTGACTTATTAAAGCATGGGTTTCCAGCTTGGGTCAATAGTCAATAGGTAAAACCACCCACTGAGTTCTCTAGGAGTTTATTGAGTAAAAGTCAAAATTAATTATGTAAACCCTTCTTGGGATCATTGTATTGAAATAAATTTTTTTGTCATGTTAACTCGTCCACCATCATGTCAGCCTCTTCAACAATCTATTAGTTGGCCCCCAACAAATTGACATGTCGGCTACTCCTATTATTTATGTCGGCTCCATTACACGCAAAAACAACTATATTTACCTAGGCGAACTCGACTTGAAGTAGAGAATATTTAAGTGGTATGGACTATAGAAAACGACGTTCATTACAAATAGAAAGGGTCAAAGTTCTCTACAATTACAGGCACCAAAGTTTTCCTATCATTGAAGGCAACAAAAAGTGAGTTGAATTATCCTAGAGAGGCAAAACTGAGGGACTGTGTAGTGCTTCAGTCAGGTAGATCGATTTGGTGAGGGGAAAAATTTGTTCTCAGTTCTATAGGCCGGGAAGGAGTCCGAGAGGGAAACTATGTAGAGGCTAACACAGTGTTTCAGGATGTCGAGTTTTGATAGGGAAAGTCCAGCTAGAGATTCCCTGTGGGACAAGAGTAATTCCCTTCAATATTTTACTCCTAATTTTTCGTTGATTGGATTTCCAGTTCGGCATCCATAGATATACTCATATTTCACTGCCACATAATAAATAAAACCCTCACTGCTGCACCGGTTTTCCCAAGTAGGTTTTTTCCGGGGACAATGGTCCAAAAATAATTGTGTTATTTTATGTATGTGTGTTAGCATTTCTTCGAGTGTTTATTTATTATGCAGTTTTATTTGTGTAGGTTGTAGTGTGATTGAATCAACATTTGTTGTGGCAAACGGTAAATAAATTGTTAAAAATTAATTTGACAATTAGGAGAATTATTTCCATTTTTTGCAATAGGATTCGGGTTTTCGAATTTTCGCACTAGTCTCTTATGGAATGCTAGATTTGGATATTTAAACTATGAAAATCTACATTTATTGAAGAGAAATGGTGTTACTGATTTTCCTACCGTTCCTAGGAAACTTAAGCAATGTGATGCGTGTATGTTAGGAAAGCACAACAAACAGAGTTTTCATGATTCTCATTCTAGAGCACATAGAAAGCTTGGACTCATTAATTTTGATTTGTGTGGCCCTATGCCTGTTCCTTCTCCAAATGGTAATAAATACATGATGGCATTTATTGTTGACTACACCGGAATGTGTTGGGCATATCTATTGAAGAACAAATATGAAGCTTTTGAAACTTTTAAGAATTTTCATGCATGCATTCAAAATGATACACAATTTCATATTGTCTATATTCTCACTAATAATCGAAAAGAATACACTTCAAATGAATTTGAAAACTATATTTGCGAGCATGGGATCAAACATCAAACAAATGTGTCTTATAATCCTCAACAAAATGGTGTAGCTAAAAGAATGAAGAAGACAATATTAAATATGGTATGTTCAATGATGTTTTAAAAAAAATATAAAGTTGATGTTTTGGATTGATGCAGTTCTATGCTCTAAAAAACATGACTCCCTATGAAATTTGGTTCCACCTGTTATGCCTTAATACCTAAGGAATAAAGAAACAAACTGAGTGCAAGGAGTCAGAAATGTATCTTCTTGGGATATTCAAACACCTCCAAAGCATATTGTCTTTATAATGAAGTAAATAAGAAGTTTATAATATCTAGAGATGTGATCTTTCCTGAATCTTCCAAGACTGACAATGTTGTTGAACAGTAGCTTGATCGCTTGGACAAATTTGGGCATGCAATTTTTTTTCAAGAATTTGATAATGAGATTCCACATCTTGAAGGGGGGATCCCTATACTTGATCAATTTGTGCAATCTCCTTTTAAAGCACTCACTCCCCCTCATGGAGCTCCAGCCACTGATCAAGAAGACACTTTGAGTGATGTGATTGAGAGAATTGGGAGGATAAATCTTGATTCAACCCCATCTCAGTTAACTAAACAACATGATTCGTCTCAAAAAGGTCCTCCAAAATGGCTCACAAAGACACTTGAAGGTGTTCATCCTCATGAGGTTGGAAAGACAGTGACAAGAAGCTCTACTAGACAAAATGGAGGTGATGTAGACAATTTTGATTTACTTGTTGATATGTATGTTTCTTATGATTATGAACTAAATTTTTCTATAGATTTCGAACTAACTTCCTTCAAAGAAGTCGATTCTCATGATGAATGGAAAGAAGTAATGCAAAAGGAATATGATGCGTTGATAAAGAATGACACTTGGAAGCTTGTTGATCCTCTGTTGGGAATCAAACCGATGGGCTACAAGTGGGTCTTCAAGAACAAGTATAAAGAAAATGGCTCACTTGACAAGCATAAAGTTAGGCTCATGGAAAATGGTTTTGTACAGAAGGAAGGGGTCAATTATGAGGATAATTTTACCCCCAAAACAAAATGGGCTACCATCGAGACTCTCTTTGCCTTGACAACTTAGAATGGTTGGAAATTCCATCAAACGGATGTAAAAACCGCTTTTTGACTCGAGACATGAAAAAGAATGTTTTTATGTCCCAACCAGAAATATTTGTTGTGAAGGGTCAGGAACACAAACTATGCAAAATTGTCAAATCCTTGTATGGCCTCAAACAAGCACCATGATCCTGGTACAAGAAATTAACTAAGTATCTTCCGAAACTAAATTTCAAACACTATGATCTTCATGATGCAACTTTGTTTGTCAAGAAAGTTGGAAAAACAATTGTATATCTTGTGGTGTATGTAGATCTTTGATGATATGGAACAATGAGAATTACATTGCATCCATAAAGAATGAATTAAGGAAATGTTTTGAAATGATAGGTTTGGGATATGTTCACTACTATCTTGGTATTGAAGTAACCCAACATCTGAAGTTTATATTCCTCTCTAAAAAATACATTAAAGCTTTGTTGAATAAAATTGGCATGGTTGAGTGCAATCCTTTGACTACTCCAATGGAACAAAATTTAAAGCTTACATTCACTAAATGAAAATAATTTGAAGATGCAACAAAATACAAA